>JAEQBH010007710.1:0-227129 GCA_016808115.1 Tetrastigma voinierianum | reverse complement strand
TTCATTCATTTGTGAAAGTATTATCAGATCACAGCTCAATTTTCATTTCCTCGACACTTCCAACTTTGTTTGTGGCAGAGAAGATCCGGTAATTCTCTGGCAATGGAGGTAGGTTCTTTTTTCCTGCTAAGTATATTTTGATCTCTTCTAGTTGAAGTTGTATTAGTATCAATCACCCTCATACTTGCTCTTTGCGAGGCAAATTCTTGATTAATCTTGAAAAAGCTTCCTCACTCTTGTCTCGATTTATTTGTTGGTAGCTTTCTAACATCCGGTTTGAGTGTAGGTTGCAAAACTGTTTCTTATTTTGGTAAGAGCAGTAGAAACCTTAATGGTTAAATTCAAAGTTCGTATGTCTAAATGATGAGATTATTTAACGATCAACTATGTTCATTGTCCACATAGTTGTGATTCTGGCTAACTTCTTGTTGCAAAATAAACAACAAACATGAATAGAATAAACAAGAAAAATAACAAGAACACAAGTAGTTCGGCCAATGTGACCTACGTCCATAGACATGAAGACTCTTTATTGATTGCAACTTTTAAGTATATCATCCCAAACCCTAAGCACCCACATACAATATATATATATAAAAACCCTAGATTAAATCGGGTGGCTCCAATCAGGTCAGGTCCATGCCGGCCTGAACCCGGAGGCCCAACACCGATCTCACAAAAAATTCCTTCTATGGTCGAACTCCCAAAATATTTTGGGGTCGGGTCATAATTCGAATTGCCAAAAAATTCTAGTCATTTAACACTTATGATCAAATGTTGTCTAGAAGATGAAAATCTAATCAAGAATCTTACTATTGGAAAAATCCCTAGGTGAAAATTTTCCTATTTGGTTACAAAACCTAGGTTGTTAATGTTCGTGATACCAGAAATTTGATTTTTATGTGTTTGACGGTAACAGGATATATGATTGTTTACCATTGTATGATATACAAAATTACTCCCATAAGGTTGCTATGTTTGGTTCTCAAAAATGCTAAGGGAAAGAAAGTGAGAAAATAGAAAATAAAAATGGAGTTAATTCTCACATATTATTTTTACTTACTATCTCAAACAAGTTTTATTTATTTTAACTCCTTAATATAAAGATTAAATAACTTAAGAATTTATAAGTTTCTAAGTAATTTTATTTATATTTGATTTTTTAAAATTTTTCATTAGACAACAAAATATAAGAAAATCATTTTCCCATTATTATTATTTTTTCTTTCTTAGTATTTTTTCGAGAACAAAACATGACCAAAGGGCCTGCATCACATGGCTAATTGTAAGAAGTCAGAGATGAATAATTGAAGAAGAAATCATCTCATTGACTAAATGAATGCAAGAAGATATGGGTAAGAGATATATAATTTATAGAGACAAAGAAAAAACAAAGGAGCCTTTTAACTAATTACGGTTAGCAACAACTTTCTGTTAGAGTGATCTGCTATGAGTAACCTCCTTGAGCTAAGAATGACTATTGTTATCATCCCCCTACAAGTGCATAGGCCTTAGGATGATAGAGAGCTATGTTCAAAAGAGAAGGAACTGAGCACTTGACAAATGTTTGGTAAAAACATCAACAACTTGTTGAGAAATAGGTATGTATTGAATTTAAAGCTCACCTTGCAAGACTTTATCACGAATAAAATGCAGGTCAATTTCAATATGTTTGGAGCAAGTGTGGAAGACTAGATTAGCAACTAGAGCAGCTACACTTCTATTATCACACCAAATCATAAGAGGAGTGAGCTGAGAGATGCCAAGCTCATGAAAGAGGCCTTGAATCCAGACAATTTCAGTTGTTAAGGAGGCAAGGCCCTGTACTTGGATTCAACACTGCTCCTTGAGACCACACGTTGCTTAGAAGATGACCAAGAAACCAAACTAGATCCAAGATAAACACAATATCCTGAAGTGCTATGACGATCATCTGGACATGATGCCCAATCAACATCAGTGTAACCTTGAAGAGCTAGAGAGGAGGAGGTTGAAGAAGAATACCATGGCTCAAGGTGCTCTTGAGATAACGAAGAATACGTTTCACAAAAACCCAATGAGATGTGGTAGGGGCAGACATGAACTGACATGCCATATCTACAACAAATGTGAGGTCTAGATTGGTAAGTGTAGCATATTGAAAAGCACCCACTGTACTACGATACATAGTGACATCCAAAGAGAGGATCTCATTAGCTGTAGAAAGATGAGGGCCTGAGAATGGGGTAGCAGTAGGTTTTGAGTCCAGCAAGGCCAGTTCGTGTGAGGAGACTATAAATATATTTATGTTAACTTAAATGAAGGGCAATTAGCCTGATGTTGCAGTTCAATGCCTAGGAAAAAATTAAGAGGGCCTAGATCTTTGAGAGAAAAAACAGAGTGAAGATGATCAATATTAAAGCCTTGCACTTGTGAAGAGGAGCTTCTAGTGACTATAATGTCATCCACATAGACTAGAAGGATGGGAGTATTAGAGGTATTTGACCTTGAAAATTGGAAGCCCCACTTAAGTAAAGAAGTCTTCAACTTGCCATACCAAGCTCGGGGTGCCTGCTTAAGGCCATAGAGAGCTTTATTTAAGTTGCACACATGATGAGGAAAGTGGGGATCAATAAAACCAGGAGGCTGATGCATATAGACTCTTTCTTGTAAATCACCATTCAGAAATGCATTATGAACATCAAGTTGTCTAATAGTCCATTTGTATGAGAGAGCCAAGGTGAGAATAATGCGAATGCAGCTAGTTTTACCACAGGACTGGGCATCTTAATAATCAAATGCATGTGTTTGATTGTAGGCCTTGGCTACAAGTCGTGCCTTTCATCTGTCAATATTGCCATCAAGTTTATATTTGAGTTTGAACATGCACCTACACCCGATAACTGTACCACTAGAGGGTGGTGGCACAAGTGTCCAATGCAGCTTTTCTGTAAGGCAAGAAGTTCCAATTGCATAGCACTATACCAGTCAAGGTCTTGGAAAGCCTGGGTGACAGTTTGTGGCTAAACTAATAAAGAAGAAAGAAAAGCCTTAGGTTTAAGGGCACCAGATTTAGATCAAGTTACCATGGGATGAACATTAGTAGGTGTAGTAGAAGTAGAGGAATTGGAAGAAGATTGGGTGAAGGGAACTAGAATAATAGGTGGAATGGTAGAAGTAGAACTGTTCAGTAAAGAGACAGGAGGTGGAGAAGAAGATTGAGAGGAAGGGACATTAGATAAAGAGGAATGGGAAGAAGGCGGGAAGGATTGAGTAAATGGAATGGCTGGAGTAGGAGTGGAAGAAGAGAAGGAAGAGAAAGACACATGAGAGGGAGAAGGAGAAGAAAAAGGAAAAATTGATTCAACAAATCTGACATGTCTTGTAGTGTATAAACGCCCTGTATCAGCATGAAGGCAAGGTAACCTTTAGCCCTTTGAGGCTCGCATGATTCATTATGGCCTTTTCATTTGCTTAGCCTTGCATACCTTTTTTTTTACCCGAGTTGGGGGACCCATTTGTGTGCTCTTTGCATTTATTGTATTGATCGGTGAGCATTGTGAACACATGGTATCATTATTCATTTGTTCTTTTTTTTAGGACATTCATGGTTCTTCTGTCTTCCATTTTGTATCTTCATCTTGTTTGTCTTGGAATTTCATTTTTTATCATGTCATGTTAGCCTTCTTGGAATTTCAAGCATGTTGTACTCTTCATTCCACCCTTAGGCTTTGATCCAAGAGTCTTAGATTAAGGGAACCATTTGGGTTTGGGATCTGGGTATCATTTTTTGGATCACGCTATGTTGGCCTTTTGCTTCTTTTGAGTGTTGCTCTGAAAAAAAGATGCACTCCATTGGATCATTCAGTTCATTGATATATAGGTTCAGCCCTTGTTAACAGTCAGTATCATGGCTCAGACACTAAGGGTCATTGTGAGTGTGGGCATTTTATTTCTTTTCAGAGAGTTGGGTGAGAGCATTTTACGATCCACTTCTACATGGATCTGGGAGGCACACTGGTAGTGAGGATTGGGTGACCTTTTTATACCGAGTCTTCTGGATCGTTATCTACTTCACCACTCTCGTCTTGCAGTGGCATGCTTCGATTTGATAGTATTAGGATATGTTGTTCATCATCATCACATGTTGCTTTGTTTCTATCTCAGTCCATTTCTTTATTTTCTTCTACACGTCTTCATCATCTGCCTGGCCATTTTCCATTTTCTTCTACCATCGTCAGTTGTCATTTCGCTTCATGAACGACAAGTCCTTTATTGTATATCACGTGTCATCTATCCTTATTCATTGGAGTGTTTTGAGTCACTTTGCTCACACAATTCTTCGACATTTGACATCACACACACAAGGGCATAGTATTATCTTTGGTATTTCTGGGCCTTGTTTCTCATTATTTCATTAACTTGTTTACCCTGGCATTCATTATGGTTTGAGTCGTGAAACCACCCAGAGACCATGAGATCTTGTGTTTTCTTTGACACATTTCATTCGAACAGGCTCCGTCCACTGATCGAAGTACGGAATGCCAATAGGTCTCTGTTTCTCATAGGATATTTTGGATCGCATATTGCTTGTTTCTATTTTTTCAGCTTGCCTCGGGATCACGATCGGAGATGGATGTTGTAGACAGTTGGAACCCTTGAAAGCACCTTTGTTTGATGCTTCGACATATTCATATTGGGATATACCCTATATCCTTGCATGGTGGCATCGGATTTTACATGCGCACTTGCAAACCGTTTCACCAAGGGGTGTTTGGCATCCGAGTTTGAGTAGACCATACTTTCAGCCTTGTTTCTTCCTACAACTAAGCGCTACAGTGAGCTGGTTTGAGATCTGTCTAGCATGCCCATTGGCCCAATAGGTGGGTACGTTAGGACATAGCCCATACATTGTCAAGTTCTTGTGTTTAGTCAGACAATGTTTATCATGGATATATTTTAGAGTTGTCTAGCCCTGATGCTTATATGGTAGATGTACATATAGGGGCATTCCTCCTACCCATTTTTTGGAACATGGTTTATAGTGGGAAGTAGTGTTTGATTCTTTTTATAGAGGATCGTACGTGATGCTTTTAGCTTTTTTTTTTTTTTTTTGATTGCATGTGCAATTTTGGGATTCTGACTTAGCACTAATATCTTAGACTAGGGCATACCCCCCTTGCTTTCCATTCATTATGGTCTTTGATGTTTGCATGCCGTCTATCAGGGCATTTCCTTCTTTCCACCATTCTTATGGGTTTGTCTGACTTCTTATTTCTTCAAGTCATTTAGTAGTTTTCCCTTGACGTCATACTGGGGCATACCCCCACTTTCATTGAGATGGTTTCCATTGCTAGTTATTAAGAGTTTCTAGTCATCGCGACCGCCTCCTTTCATTTTGGGTTCTCCGATACTTACCCGGACTATTCTCCAATGCTCACCCAGACCTTTCTCTGGTATTTTCCCATACCTTCTCCTAAGACTTTCCTGACCCTTCTCCGCATTTGCTCGACCCTTCTTGATACTCGTCCGACCGCTCTCTTAGTACTTACCCGAACCTTCCTTCATTTGCTCCTGACCCTCTCCAAAGATTTCGCCCGACCCTTCTCCGTACTCACCCTGACCCTTCTTTAGTACTTACCCCGACCCTTCTCCAATACTTGCTCAGATAGATCCCCTTTTCTTTTGGTGGTTCTCCAGCATCTCGCCTAAATTGATCCTCTAGTCCATTAGGTGGCTCTCCGATACTTGCTCAAATCCCCTAGTCCATTCGGTTATCGTAACCCATTTCCCATAGCCTCCTTTGTTGTTATGAGGGAACAAAATTGTTGGTCTTATGATTTCTTCACTAGAGTTCATTTCAATTATTCATCGCTCGTAGTATGTACCTGCAATAAAGGGTCGCCTTATCTAATACCTATGGAAGGCATAATTTTTCCTTATGGCTACCAAGTGATTTGCAAACTGAGTAGGACACTAAGGATATGCATTCCATAACCCAACTAATCCATTTGCGATGAAATCCTTATTTAGTAAGAATTACATTGATGAAGACCCACTCAAGTCTATCGTAAGAATTTTCCATATTAAGCTTGACTACCATGTACCAAGACTTACCTTTTTTCTTTTTAAAAGAATGCATAATTTCATGGGATAAAAGAATATTATCGTTAATTAGTCTACCTGGAGCAAATGCTCCTTGGAGAGGAGAAACAATTTTTTTAAGAAGAGGTTTTACTCTATTCGCCCAAATTTTGGCTATTATTTTATAACACACATTGCATAAACTAATAGGTCTAATAGGCCTACAGTGATATGAGACTTCCAGGTTATCTATTTTAGGAATCAAGGTGATAAAAGTCATATTTATCTCTTTGAGCAAATGCCCATTATAGAAAAAGGTCTAACTATTTTACAAACAGATTTACCAACTATATGATAGCACTGGATAGAATTACTGAGCCCATCTAACCCAGGGACTTTGAGACTATTGATAAGTGACAAAGCTGTAAGAATTTCTTCCCCCGTTAAATCCTTAATTAATTCCCTACTTTCATCTCCTGAGATGCAGGACTAAAGGAATCAAACAATTCTAGAATCATCCTCAGGTCATCAGAGTTAAATCTTTTAGATAAATCATTGATGAATACTATCACAATATCTTCCTGATTATCAAACCATAACCCTTTTGAATCTCTAATTTTCCATATTTTATTTTTCCTTCTTTCTTAGTGTCACGGTTTCTGGAAAAAAACACGCATTAATTTGTATCCAAGTTTGTCTTGATTTCCTCCAACTTCACTACCTAGATAACTTTGGTGAGGTTAAATCAATATTCTTCCTTCAAGAGAAGAATTGTGTGGATTTACCATCAAGGAACTTAATTGAAGATTTTAAACCTCAAGAACATGTGAGAAGTAATAATCAGACACAGAGATTTCTAAGTGATATCCTGTCCAAGATTTTAACTGTACTTTAAAGGATAGCTGGCTTGTGAAAAAAATAAAAAAGATTTTCTTGAAATAGTTATTCTTGAGAGTATTAAAAAAATCTCAAAGAAAATCAAAACTATAAATAAAGTATATATTTCTTAAATTCATTTATATATATTAATAATTTTAAAATGTAAATAAAATAGTTTTTGATGTAGGTTGTAAAAAATAGTTTTGAAGAAGTAAATAAAGAGAATAAATATATTGATTTAAACTCCATTTTATTTTTCCCCTTGACTAGAGGGCGATAGTTGTTATGCTTTACGCTAACCCAGCCAAAGAAAAGAGCTTAATGTACATTAAGGGAGATGGACTCTTTTGGGGAAAGGGGTTATTTCAACTTTGGGTTAAGACTAGTGGGAAATCAAGGTAGAATACAAAGCAACTGGGAGAGACCAGGTTCAAGGAAACGTTTCGAGCCAACGAATGGTCTCGAACAATGGCAGAGGACAACGACCATCAAACGCCACTGGGCAGAGGTGACTTTATAGGCAACAAGGTATGGTTGTATTTCATTACCTTCTCCGCTTTCACCCCTCAAACATGTTGCAACTATGCGACAAGACCGTGCACTACTCTTGTATGCATTATATGTGGCTTTGAATTGTAAAAATTGATGAATGCACTTTAGACTAGCGGTCGAGAATAATTTCTCAGAAACATTCCACCCTTCCTTTAGTGAAATATAGAGAAATGCCCAAAGCCTATCCTTCGGTCACTCTCACTAGAGTCCCCAAACTCCACAAAGGGACAGAAGAGGTAGAGAGAACTTAAAGAGAAAATGGTAGAAAGAATGTTCGAGAAACAAACTCCTGTACAAAGAGAGGGCCGATGAAGAGCTTGAAAATAATAATTGGGGTTTTCAAGATTATAAGGTACAAATCAAATGCTTCCTCCACTAATGCAGAAAGATGAAAATTCAATTCCATTTAACTGGAGCAGAGAGTTGAGGTTGAGACTTTGGCAACCGATCAACCCTTGAACTACTGTAGAGAAACTCTGGAATGAAAGCCTTGATATGGTGAATGTCAATCTCATCAAGATGTACACTACCTAGGGTGAATTTGAAGGATCTTTAAATTCTATTGGGAAGAGGCAGAATGAGCTAATTAGGCAACATATTCAAACACAAGAGTGGTATCTCTTCAACAATGGCAAATGAACAACTTGCAAACTTTAACTTTAATCCCTAAATTCACTCCTTCTCAAGCCAGTTATAAATTTGAACCAGTGAATCTCAAGCCCTCAAAATCCCAAAGAAATAAGAAATGAACTTCATTGTATCTATTTCTCCCTTTGTGTAAATCAATCAATTTTCATGCATAGTTCAAATTATAAATGAAAATCAGTTACTAAAGTCTATGTACAATTGCCTCTCTCTCTTTTATCTTAATATTCTTTCTCTGCTCATATTATATTTTTGTGGATTGAGAATAATGGAGATTTGAAGGTAATCGAATGCATAATCGTTGAGATGAAAAGATAACAAGGCAAAATTAAATGCAAATGGGCTAAATGATTGAAACATGATTTTAAGTCACATATGAGATGTTTTTAAATTTTTAGATTATGAAAATTGAAATTGAGAGCAAATGTTAATTAGATTTTAATTTAGTTTGATTGAATAGCATAGTTTCGTAAAACACTCAAACTAACATGCATTGGTCAAGTGGGTACCTTGAAACTGATTAAAGTAGGGTTGGGAACACCTTATCGGGACTAACTCAAAGAATAATCTCAAAATGTCCTAGAACTGTTTATTATTAATCGGCGAAACTGCTATCCAAACTAATAGGAAATGATTTAGCTTATCCTAGACATTTCGACCTTTCAAAAGTGCTTCCACCTTTGAGGCGGAGTTACGACCCAAAGCTTGTTAAGGGGCAGTAGAAAGCTAAAATGTAAAACATCGCATTCCAAACCTGGAACAAAATAACATGAAATAGCTTATGAACTAAGAAATTGAAATAGATACAAAAAGTGAAGCAAATTAAGTTATCAAGTTGTCAAGCCACAGGGGGAAACATGAAGAAAGATGCACTAAATCAAGTTTAGGGGTACTCTTGAAATTTTTTTTGATTGGGAGCATGAGCAAGGAGTAGTAAGAAGACAAAATGCAGAAAATGTATGTTTATGTACTGAACATAAATGTCCAAGTATACCTGGGCAATTTCTAGCAATACATTACAAGCTCAAAAGACCTATTTGATTTTGAGGGTTGTGTTATGCCAATATTAGTGGAGAATAATATGACCAACAAGCCTATGATACCTAAATTACTCTGAAAGAATACCATTCTACATAGTGACTCTCATAAGGCTACCTAATCTGCAAATTAATTAGTCATAAAGGGAAGACCAACACACACTCATAGAGTCAAGAACTGTATATGTTTATTAACTGTGAATTACATGTTGTATTGAATGATATAAATTAAAATTTTAGATTATGGTACTTAGTTTCATTTAATTACGTCAAAATTGAAATATTACCGAGAAGAGCCGGAGTCGCCTCAAAAGATGATTAATTGAAAATGTCCTTAAAATTCACACTTTTGGCTATTTGAGGACAAAACAAATAGCCTTTTCTTTTGCTTATGATACAAACTTCTGTTGGGAGTTTACGAGTCTAAACTCATTCTATTTTTAAGCCCATTTTTCAAGCATATTTCATGCTTAAAAGTTCAATTTAATGTAAAATTGTGAAATTTTCAACTAGATTTATGTTTTGCATAAATTTGAAGAAAAGAAGCAGAAAAGCAATAAAAACAGCAAAAAGGGAAGCAAAGGCAACAATGTCGCTGATAATGTAAGAACAATGTCGCGATATCAGGCGGAGAGTGTCAAGCCGACATTTCCAATGTCACGCATATACTGCGACATCGGTTGAAATAGATAGATCAAAAATATGTTATGTCACAACATCGCCACGACATAGGCTGTGACATCACTCAAGATTGCAAGACTCAAATTCGGCCATACATCAAAATGGCTTAGACATAGACATCTAACTCAATGTCAAGACATTAGGACAAGGGACTCAAGATCGAAATGTCGCGGACATTTCCATGACATCGAGATAAAGCCTCAACGTTGAAGACATCAGCTAAAAAATGTTGCGATATCAATGCAATGTTACGACATTAAGGGAAAGATGTAACATCAGTCAGCAATGTTGCGACATCAAAGCAATGCCGCAACATCATAACACATAATTATTGCAATGTCGCAACATCAGATACGAGCATCCAAGTTGAAACACTAAAGAGCCAATGTCGCGACATCAATTGAAGTGAGTAGAGCGCAAGACTGCAATGTCGCAACATTTCCATGACATTAGAAAGTAACCTCAACATTCAAGAGCAATGTCGCAACATCAACTCAATGTTGCGACATTAACTCAATGTCGCGACACCAGAAGAGCAATGTCGCGACATCAACTTAATGTCGCAACTCCAGAAGAGCAATGTCGTGACATCAATTCAATGTCGTGACATCAACTGAAACAATCAAAATCGACAGCGCTTGCTGCAACATCATCCGCATACTGCCACAACATTGACTGGTGACTCAAAATCTCGACGGTTCAACGTACTTCAATGTCGCGATATCACCACTTATTATCAATAGCTAGGGCAGAATTTCTAGGCTTTTCAAAGTGCGTGATTTTCACCTTGTTTTTAAGGTCCAATATCTGAAGCCTATAAATAAGTCTTGTGGAACTAGTGTCCAACTTCGTCGATCTTATACTAACATTGAGGAGCTAAAATCTCCTTTGTATATATTTTTCTTTAGTTTTCTTTATTTTTCTTTATCTTTTTATTTTTTATTTTATTTTATTTTCTAGATTAAAATTTTCTTTATTTTAGATTAGATTAATGGATCTGAATTGAGATTCTGAGTTGCAATGAATGTAAATCAAGCTTCATTTCTATCTGAACTTTAATGAAATTTGGGAATTTTTCTGGAATTCATTTTTCTTCAGTTTCAATGAATTTGTTTGATCAGCTAGTCATTGTCAATTGTAATCTAAAGAATGGAAAGCTGTTCTCTAGGAAGAAGAAAGTTGTTGGGATTATTATTTGTGATTTTTAATGTTGTCTTGGGTATGAAAATTGGAGTGATTTAATTGGTATTATTCCTACATGAATTTTTTCTAAATATCAGTGTTTGGTAATTGCTCTGATTTCCAAGAATCCCTTTGAGTGACACAAAGAGGACTCATCCCGTATTTATAGTCAGCCAGGTAAATTATGTGCTGATATTATTTGAACTAATGCACTCTTTGGATCACTCTAGTACATCATTGGTGAAGTTCTAACCTCTGACTTCAAGGTTCCCTCCTAGGTGACAGCATGAGTGTGTTCCCGAGGAATAAGATTCGCCTACTGATCTAGCAATTTAATTATGAGAGGTTTCATCTCAATTGAGAGGAATAATCTCAACACTGTTTTAGCTAAGATTTTAATCAAGGAGGGAGGAAATTCTTGTCTAATTGATGCTTAAGGTACCACTTAAGTTGGAGAGGGCTTGCATTACCCTGTCTATGGGGCAAGAAATTTCTAGTCCTAAGAGATCATTGTGAAGTACTGAGAAGGAAAAACAGTCAAATCTTAAAGAGGATCAAGTCTTACAAGTAGCTTTTCATACCCATTGACTAGAGATAGTAACGTGGTAAGCTGAAGGGTGAAATGTGTGGTTTTAGGAAACAAATGCTACACTACCGCCTCTCCCGACAATTCCAGTTCATATCCAACACTTTATATTTTCTTGGGAAACTTGCAAATTGATGGTCATAACACTGATTTAATTCCAGTAAATTCGCCAAGAAACTCTAATTATATGTATTCTAAAATTTCTTTATCTCTTTATTCAATTGATTTTAGAAAGATAAATATCTTTTGGAATTTAGTGGTTCAAATAGTGATATTCTTGAGTACTGAGGATAGTTAATCTTTAGATTTTCAAATCAATCCTTGTGGGAACAATATCCGAACTTATTTTGTCCACTTTATTACTTGTTTGACCTGTTCACTTGCAGTGATTTAGACCAAAACTAATTTTAATTGCAAATTATTACTTGAACAATAGAAAACAGATTTTATATATTCAGTCAAAAAAGTTTTTAGCATAACTGTTGGGAATTGAATACTGCCCGGTGGTATGGTTAAGAATCGGCTATTTTTTGGGTCTATGTAAAAATCATTAATTAAGCCAAGGCCATTGCCGAGGACCGAATAGTCTTTAAAGGGCAATGCTGATTACTTGGTCAAATCTGTTCATCAATAGACGTGTGTGTTACCCACACGCTTTGTGTACAATCACCCTTCACCTTCTGGCATGCTTTATGTGCGCATTAATTTTCTAGTCGTTCTAGCTTCTCATACTCAAGGTTTGGAAGACAAAGACTCATTGGCGTAGTACTACGTGGATTTTAAACCCATTACCAACTGTCCAGTCCCATTTGGCCTAAGGCCCTCCTAGCATGCAGCACGATCCCCTAAGCTTCCACAGGCCACTAATCATCACTGACACTCCCAAAAGACCGTCAAACCATGGATCTTAGACTCCGTCGCACCTTAAGCTCCTAACACGGTCCTTGGGCCTGTTGGACTACAACCAAGGCCTCAAGATGGTGCCTTGCCCGTCACTCATGCTGGGCGATCCCCGCAAGCCCTAACTTAGCATTATGTCCTAGAGCAACCATCCCAACTAATAATATTCGAGGAAAGGGGTTGCACAATGAAATGAATCAATAGCCTAAGCAAGCTAGAAATTATAAGAGCGCTAATGGCGTTGGAGTGAGAAGTAAAAATAAGCAATAGTAGAAGTAGAAAAAAATGAGTATTTCATTAAAGCACCAATGGTGTCTAAAGAGTACACAAATATGGCAACCAACCAAGACCCCTTTACAAAAAATTGTAATTAAGTAAGAACGGAAAAAGATAGACTAGAATCCTCCATGGTCCTTAACAACAATAATCTCCACGGGCTCCTCGACCACCTCGTTTAGATGAACTTCAGTCATAGTGGCCTTGGTAGCCGCCCCGCCGAATGGGGGCACTGGGTCTACGAAGAACCAAGAGGCAAATCTGCCGACAGTCGCATACCCCGTGAAATTACCAGCCCCTCCTAAAGTCAAAGGGTACCGGGTCCATGAAACCGGTCACCGTGGAGATTGGATTTGTTCAAGCATTGAAGCATTAGACAATGAAATGGGAACCGACCCTGTGAGTCGATTTCCAAAAAGAAGTAGTTGCCTGAGATGAGGAAAGGCAAGACCCATATCCCGACTAAGACTTCCTCCAACCGGTTAGTCAAGTCCAAAGTAACGATGTTTGAGAGATTGCATTGCAATGCGAGTCTGCACCTGATAATCTATTGATACCTAATTGAATCCAATCTAAACTTGTTCTACCAAGCTCCTCAAGAATGCTTCCTTCCAAGTTGTTCTCACCTGCTAATAATATAGTGAGAGATGAGAGGTTCCCAAGTGAAGTTGGGATATTTTCTGTGAGATTGTTCCTAAAAAGACCCAGAGCTCTTAATTTTGAGAGGGAGCCAAGTTCTTTTGGGATTTTGCCTTCGAACTTGTCGTCGATTAGATTAAGTTCCCTAAGCCCCGAGCAATATGTGAGATTGGTAGGGATCTTTTCTTTCAAATGAATTGTTGCTAAGAACAAGGACTCGTAAGCGGAATAAACCACCAATCTCAAGGGCACCTTGCCTTGGATGCTGTTGTTTTGGAGGACAATTGTTCTAAGAAAGGTGAGGTTCCCGATATGGGGTGAGAGGGTTCCTACTAGTCCATAAGAAAATAGATATAATCTAATGACTTCATGGATACGCCTGGGATCGTTAATACACACTCGAATTTTCACAAGCAAAAAGGTGAGGGAGTCATTCAAGAACTGAGCATCCTAAGTGGATCATGGGTGATTCCAAATTGAAAGCAATCAAAGAAAGTCGACCGCTTTCATTTGCCACATGCGGCTGGGCGTACGTGGGATGACATAGATGGATGCACAACAAAAGACTACTGTATAGAAAAAGAAAGACACCAAGACCTTCGTATCTAATCGGGATTAATTTGTGAAGCCCTTAGGTTTCCAAATTAACATAGATTAGTGCTATGAAATGAACAGTAAGTATATTTCTTATTTATACAGAAAGGGATTAGCACTTCTTACTGGTTTATTTGACAATTCAATAATATGACTTGACTTTATGCACATTCATCAACCGTGTAGATTGGGTTCAATAGAAACATGAAAAATTGACTTGACTAATGATTAGATAGTTTCTTTTCTTTCATGAAAAAATTGGCTTTGAAATTTCTCCGTATAAATTAGGAGAAAGATGATGTCGCACAATTAAGGTCCTAAATAGAAACATTAAATATTGTAAGATAATTTCTATTAATAGATCCTTAACCAAATTAATATCGAGTTTGACTAATTCTTTAATTGATGATTTTTTTTCATGTGGAAGTACAATTCTAATTTATACAGAAAATGAATAGTACTTCTTGCTGGTTTATTTCACAATTCAAGATGACTTGATTTTATGTTTGTGAAGTGTAGAGTGGGTTCAACTTGATAATGAGTTCTAAACCTTTGTGGCTTTCCATAATTAATGATTGCCCTCATATGCCAAGTCTCTCCGGTTTTTGCGTAAGGCATGGGCATTTGTAGAATTTCTACATACAAATGAGTACTTGAACTTAAATCATAAAATCAAAGAACACAATTAATGGATGAACATATATCCCTCCATATAACTACTTGTAGAAAATATTGCACATGTTGGGTGAATGATATCTCTCTAGATCTTGTCATTTTTCATGACCAAATTCAATCCACACACCCAAAAGTGAAGAAGATAAAACTTATATAGTGTGTGGACGTACGTCAACCAAGCACGTCCAAGGACTTTGCATGCAGTGTGGACATCATTGCCATCAATCAAGCATTGCCAAATAAACGAGTGGCCAGTTTTAAGAAGTATAACCGGATTACAATGAGCTTTGTGAATGTTAGTCCAAAATTTTATAAAAAAATCCATGAAATATGTTTAGTCATGTCCGAAAGCTTTAAATTCTTATCTAGTCAATGACACATTACGTGGCGTGTCTGACACATATCCGACATGTGTTCGACACTGTGACACTCTTACTTAGCCGTGTTCATGCTTCATAATCAAAGTCTAGCAGCCTATCAAAACCTCTTAGAATTGGGTCTTTGAAACAACAACCTCAAGGGTTCCATCCTAAAGAATTCTTCGGTCTTCTCTCCTTAATTTAATAAACTGCACTCAACTTAAATATTATGATTGAAACTCATCATGTGCTCAGTTTGGGCCTATACTTTATCTCTTTTATATCGACTTATTTGGTGTTTTGCTTCATTTACCCTTCCATGCTCTTAAGGAAAAATGCTAAGAAAAGAAAATAGAGGGAAAATATAGAAGAAAAGAAAAATAAAATGAAGGAAAAATAAAAACATTCTAGTTAAATCTAATATAGTATCTTTATTTACTACCTTAAAGTTTTTCTTCTATTTATTTCAATTCATCAGTATATAAATAATTTAAGAATATATAATTTTCAAAATAATTTTATTAATTAATATTTGATTTTATTTGAAAATTTTAATTAAATAACAAAATATTTTAAAAAAATCATTTTTGGGAACCAAATACAACTTGAAGGATTTTGGGTCAAATTTTGTGGACAAGATATCACTTGGAATATCGATCCAATCAACTACTTCACCACATGTGAAGAGTTTAAAATCTTCCACACAAGTAGTTCTTGTGTATGATACATACGTTATTTGTATCCTAACCGCAAACACACGCATGTTGAATTCGCTTCCAAAACAATAGCTTCCATGTTGAAATACCCTTAGAGTTAGGTGGTCTGTTTTAGCTAAGATTATTGCTCAAACTTCAAGTAGTATGAATGTATGGTATATACATTATTTTTATTCTTATCATTCAATGGATAATTCTTCCTTGGATGTGAATAATGTATGGTATACACATTGTTTGTATTCTAATCCTTCGGTGGATAATGCAAGATAGAACCAATGTGCCATGTCTTCTAAACACATAAAATGAGAGGCCCTGTTGAAGTTATATAGTTTCACACACAATTTCTTATTGTTACAATATACAAAGCTTGTAGTAGAGAGAGAATGGAGGTGGTGATCTGCTTCAATATCCTGATGATCATGTTGTTCGTCATTCTTTGGACTAGCTCAACAACAACCTGTATTACTACTACTACTACTGTCAATATTAGCATGGGAAATTCAGCAGATCGACTCACCTTGATGGCCTTCAAATATGGGATCAATGGCTATCCACACGCGCGACGAGCTAATGAACCGCCGGGACTTTGAACGCCGTGATCCCCGTAACGTCAAGATATAGGGGTCTTGATCGTCAATTTCCTTGGGCATTAGCACCGCAATGCGAACATGCAAAAAGGGCTTTCTGGCAACGGTGGGCTGGTTGCCTCTCCAATGATTAAGTCAACAAAAAAATATAGAGAGTGAGAAGAGAATAGATGCAAGCAATTGAAATTGCTTACCTTACCTAGTAAGGGCTCTTTCCGACTTATAGGGTTAGGTTTTCGAAATTCCCTCCTTCCTTTTAGTAGTATTTTATCTCCTCCTAGTTTATGGAGGCACCTTTTCCCTTATCAATCTATTATTAGTTCTTCCTTATCAAGGATTATTTTTCTCTTTCTCAGATTATCCCCATGAGTAAGGGATTCGTGGCTAAAAATTCGCTTAATAATATCGTTTTTTGCACATTTTTCGCTTCTAGGTGCGCCATTTGTAAAAACTTCCCCATATGGGGAACAATTACTGGGTCGGGCGACTTAAACTCAGATCTGACCTCACCTCAAGCAAGCCTGGCTGAGCTCTCGACCTTGCTTCCTAAGCGGCCTCTTTAGATTTTCTCGTTTGAGGAATGTCCGCCTAGTCTTAGTGAGGTGAGTAGAATCGGGTCATTTCATAACGATAGCCCAACGGGCCTTGGGCCCATCGAGTAGCGGATCTTAAAGATCATAGTATTCACAATGCCCCCATTTTCCTCCGGTTGGAGTTTTTATTCTATTTCAATCGGGGGAAAATATTGTTGTTTCGAATGTTGAATGTTGAGAGTTGAAAGGCTTATGAGAGATGATTAGCGCATTAAATGCGTTCGAAGGAGATGCTTATTCATGTTTAAGGTGCATAGGAGACGCACGCCTCCCAATATGCGTCTTACATATCTCATTCCAACGACTCATTTAATGTGTTTGTCGATGCCTTACCCCTATAAATAGGGATAGTGGTCTCAAGAGTAGTTTCTTTTACGTCTTCTCAAAAGATTTTTTTCTTGACTCCTAGACTTCGTCCTCATCTGCGCTTCTGCAAATTTCCCTTTCAAAGGAGCCATTGGAGACCTTTAACGCTTCGGCGACTTTCGATTTTCTGGTGAGTGTGTGCAATTCAAACCTTTTTCACATCACTTGTTTGCTTGAGTGTCTTTGTCGTTGGAGGTGTTCTACTAGTTCTTTGAAGGTTTATGGGTTTTATTCTTGGTGAGTTGTAAGATTTCCAAGGGAGATTACAAAATTTCCCCCAATTTTTTTCCTTTCTGAGGGTTCCTTTCTCCCTTTTTTTTTTTTTTGCTTTATGGACCTCAAGTTGACCCCTTTTCTTCTCTCCCTTTCTTATATTTTCCTCTAGAATGACAAGGTCTTTGAAGAGGTTTCTAATTAGCCAGGTCGGCATAGGAGGCACCCTGAAACTCCTACTGCAAATTAGTCGATACCATGTTTGTAGAGGAATTGAGGTTATACAACCAAATTCCTACCGAAATAAGTCTGGAGACGTCAGATGAAGCGACTACCTCAAATTTTGGGGAGGCAGATAATGTAGTCTATTTTACACAGGAGTAGTTTGTTGTTGGGCTTCACCTCCCCTGCTCCATCGTCGCGGCGCCTTCATTTTACCTAAGCACCTCCTGACTGTGAGATATCATAACGGTTTTGATTTTTGATGGGTCATGTGTGTCAACTCTCTCTTCTAATTGGATATCTCACGGTGGAGAGATTTTCTTCATTTACACTTTGAAGCTAGACTAGGGCTCTCTTTGTCCATGTTGGCCCGCAGCCCTAATCAACACTCAGAATCGAGCCTCTAACTCCCCTAAGATGGAGGCGCAAGGGTCATCCTGGTTAAGGGCCCGTGGTATGAGATCCCCGTTCTCCATGTTTCTTCAACTGGTAATCCAATTCCTTACATTCACAGGTTTGTTTCTGCCCTGCTTTGGTATATTCTTACTTCCCTAGGTCATGGTGTATTTGATTATTACTTTATCTTCGATAATTCAGAGGATAAGCGCAGCATTTATACGACTAGTCAATTGGGTGGAGAAGGCCAGGCTGGATCCCATCCTTCAGTTGCTTGAGATCACAGAGAGGGAGGGCCATCATGAGCTCCTTCTATCCATGAAGAACCTGCAGGATTTGGGCACTAGTCCTTTCCCCTACATAGTGCATGTTCTTTCTCGTTCTTTGCCCGACGAGGTCATCAAGGGTGAGCATTTTGTCCTTGCAGACCTCCTGAAGTCGCTACCTGGAGGCTCTTCCCAGGCGGAGGTCGTTCCTGAGCCCCTTGTCCAGCCAGATTATTTACTTTTAACCGTGTAGGACCCTAGGCCTACCCCCCAAGTGGAGAAGAAGAAGAAGAAGAAGTCAAGGCAAGCAAAGGCTACCGACAAGGAACTGGAGGGGTTTGTGGACTGGAAAAATTTAGCGGTTAGAGAATCGGCTAAAGAGAAGGAGGTTGAAATGTCTGGCCTTATCGCTAGATTTGCTATGCAGATGAGCAAGCAAGCTGCCAACGCTCAGGAGGGGACCGCACTGGGCCTTGAAGTTCTGAGCGATAAACGCTTTAGGTCTTCTAGGTTTGATGAGGAGGTCCAAACTGATCTGACGATGATTACTGTGGATTCACCGAAACGAGTCCTTGAGACCTCGTCTATTGTTGGGGATGTCGCCTAGGATGCCTCTCGAAAGGCTTGTGCAACGCTAGAGGATGAGACTCAAGTCGGGGAACCTCCTTGCATTGATAAAGAATCTATCAAGGCTTCGCTTATCGAGGCAACCGGTGCGTCATCACCTCGGGCTAGACGGTCCAGTTCCGTGGTTCATGGTGCCCAGAGGGCCCCTGATAAGCTGGTGCTCAATTCGTATGTTAAGCCAATGGAATGGGCCAGTCCTACGGAGGATGAGCCGGCTCCTAATCAAGAAACTGCCTAAGCGCTTATCAATTACTAAGGGCCCTTCAACCAAAGAGACCCTTCCGTAGCGCACATACGCGATCTTTACCCCCACAGCTTCCACCTACCTGCAGTGGCTCATGGGGAGGAATACTACATCCTCCTCCCGTCAGCCTATATAAGAGGTCCTAACAGCGCGTGGTAGAGGATGGGATGTATATGCGTAATCATGACCCGACGAGACCTGGTCAAGTGGTACGGCTGGGAACCCTCCGACGCGAATTGTTTGTTTTGATGTTATGATTTTCTTCAATGTTCTTCGTGCCGCTACGGCCCCCAATATAGGGCGCCAAAGACAAGGAGCTGGTCGAGGTCGAAGATGCGCAGTTATGGCTTTATGCCAAGGTGGCCGCCTCCAAGCACCGTGCCCTCGAAGAGTCCCTAGGAAAGGCCCAATCTTAATCCAAATATTGGGAACGAAAGGCCAAGGAGCACTTCGAGAAGACCATGGATGCGAACAAAGAGAGACACGAGGCTAAGGAGGAAGCTCAAAGCTGCCGATCATGCACAAGCCGTGAACCCGGCGATGCGAAGGCAAAATTGAGGTTGACTTGTTAGGGTCAAAGATGTTCCATGGTCACAGCTGGGGGCGGTAGCGTATATACTAGCGTAAGGCAAAGTCTAAGGTCGCCCGACTAGAGGTTGATCGAACATCTCTCCTACTAGAACTTGGGACGACCAAAGATGAGGTGTCTTCTCTCCAGTCTCAAGCCGGTAAGGACAAAAAGGCCATGGAGGAGGAATACCAAAAGGCTCTTGAGGTGTAAGATGTTCGGGCCCAGCGAGTATGTAAGATGTGCCTTCCTTAGTGCTAACAAATTTCTTTCCTTCTTTCTTTGGATTGCCTCCCTTCAAGAAGAGGTTATGGGACTAAGACTCACTTAAATGCTATGCAAACAAAGATAATTCCTCTATGAAGATTGAACCTGCTGGCCTCTAGTTGAAAAACCAACATGTGTAATTCCGTGCACGTTGCTTTCTGTTTAAATTTTCAAAGGATAAATTTATATTTTTATAATTTTAAATAAAAATACTATAACAAAATTAGATTTGAAATTTTATTTCAATGTTAGTATATTCACGTTTAAATTTTAGTTCAATCTGTGTGTTGATTTGCTGACCACTTCGACATCACTCAATTCCATTGTTCCAACATTGAACAAGACAAAGCAAATAGAGTTTTAAATTTCTGAATTCAATTTTCAAATTAATTGTCTGCAAACATACGTAGTGCTTAGTTTAGGATATTATTTTATGATTTAATTTTAAGTCATTCGTATGCTGAAATTTTACTGATGCCCAAGAGACATGTAAAGAACCCATTAATCTACCAGAGAGACTTGGCATATGAAGTGCGCATGCTGAAATTTTACTGATGCCCAAGCGACACGTAAAAGAACCCATTAATCTACCAGAGAGACTTGGCATATGAAGTGCGTCGCATATAAATTATGAAAAGCCAATATCTTAGAACCCATTAAGGATTATGCAAGTTGAACCCATTAAGAAAGTATCAAGATTTAAAAATATATCAACAAGAAAATGTAAAATATTTTTCAATCATCCCTATTAGATATGTCTCAAATTTCTATTTAATATTAATTTCTTTTTATAAAGAATATTTTATAATATAATTCCTAGTTGTTATATTATTGTAATATTAGGCTTCCTTATAGAATAAGGAAAGCTTTTAGGAATATCCTTATAAATATTATGAGTTATGATGGAAAAAAGTTATGAGAGAGATTCGGTGTATGCACAAATGTAAGGGTTTTAAGGATTAAGTATTGCGGAGGTATTTTCTCGGGCCTCAGGCATCCTAGGTTTTGTGGATTTTGTGATTTTTCTTAGTTTTAATACTTTGATACTCTAATCTTGGGCACTCGTAGTTTTCAAGAATAGTGCAAAGACTTCATCCGTGGGATGTAGCACTCACTAATAACCATGTTTAAACCCTCGTGCACCTATATGTTGGATTTCTCATTTATCTTTGTGTTCTTTGAATTTAAAACCTCTTTGTTCTTGAATTTATTCTCATGCCTCAAAGCTTCGTTATATATAAATAACCCTATCACTCAGGATAGAGATATGCCAAAGATTATCTTTTTAAATTTCAAAACAAAATACTAAATTATTCTTCAATGGTCGCCTTGGTTTATTCTGCCAACACATACAAGCATTGCTAGATGTAAGATGTGCCTTCCATCGCTACTAGCTCCTACCTTCCTTCTTGGATTGCCTCCTTTAAGAAGCGATTCTTGATCGAGTGAAGTTTGTTGAGAACATCTCCCATCTCCATTCGGTCCCTTGGAGATTCAATGGAACATGTAACACCAATTCTCAACACTGAAGCCATGTACTCCTCCATTTTAAGGTCTCTTTCATGTTCTAAAACCAAATGCGGATCGACAATTTTCATTACCCGCTCGGATAAAAATGTCTTCACAAAATCATGAAGAGTAAGATCGTCTTGGAAGATGTCATCTGTTGGCCTTCTTCTCAAACATCTCTCAGCAATAGAATCTATAATCGTAAACATCTCCTCCTCGTTAATACTACCACTCAACAATTTATATTCTGTAAAGGTTGGTTTTGAATGAAGCTTTACTACTAATTCAAAATAACGATTTGAAAAAAAACATTCGAGCACTTTAAGAGGAACTTTCTAATGAAAGGAATTCATACCTGGGGCAACATATCCTATTGAACCTTTCATTGTGGTGATTGAGCTACTTTGATTCGTGTGAGTACTGGTAGCACTAGAGATGGTAGAGATAATCTTTGCAAGCCCGAAATCACTGACATGGGCGATCATATTGTCATCAAGAAGAACATTACTAGGCTTAAGATCACTATGAACAATAATGCCACTCAATGAATGATCATGAAGATATTGTGTGCTGAAGCCGCATCAATGCCAATATTGAGTCTCTCGTTGAAAGCTGCTTTCTTTCATGTCCATCTCCTACTTTTGGATGCAACCACTCTTCCAAGCCTACCTTGCATCAACTCATAAACAAGAGCCTTGAAATCATTACCTTGGAAGTCCAAGCTTGAGCAAGCACTCAGGATTTTGACAAAGTTCCTGTGCCTAATCATTCTCAAGGCTTTGCATTCTGACATAAAACTCTTAGAAGCTCCCCTACGCTGAAGATTGAACACCTTCACGGCAATGGCTATTGTGTCTTGGTCCAGAACCCCTTTATATACAGAACCATAACTTCCAGCACCGATTATTTGGACACCTATGAACCCTAGTAGCTGTGTAAAGGTCTGAGCATGAAACCCTCTTGAACTGACTGCTGTATAGTTGTGTGGACAAGACATTCTTCCTTGATTTTCTTCTCCAGCAACGGACAATGAGAATTAAAGCCAACAAACTCAAACACAAAGTTGTACTGATGACAGGAATGACCACTTTGACAGCAAGATGATACCCTCTCTTAGTGAGGATGGGGCATATGGGAAGATTAAGTTGTTGAATACTCACAAAGCTGCTATAGTTTCCTTCAACTGAAACCATTGTGGGGTTTCTGAACACCCCTAGTTTGGGCACTTCTCCGTTGAGTTCATTGAAAGCCAAATTCAAATAGACCAAGAAAGGAAGATTCCCAAGATAGGTTGGAATATGACCGGAAAAATTGTTATGGGAAAGATCTAAATACTCCAGACTTCGAAGGGTCTGCAGAGCAGTGGGGATCTCTTCATGGAAGAAGTTTCCATCCAATTGAAGATATTCAATCATCAGGCATTTTGCTATTGTGTCTGGAAGCGTGGGCACCTGATAGTCTATTGTTGACATATTTAATGCAACCAGGTTTATCACATTGCCAACTCCAAAGGCAGCGAACCAGTCAATGCATTGCCACTAAAATAAAGGAATAGTGGAGATGAAGAAAGACTGAAGAATTCTTTAGGGATGGAACCATTGAGGTTGTTGTTTGAAAGAGTCAAATATAATAGGTTTTGAGAGGCTGCTAGATTGGGAGGGATTTCCCCAAACAAGTTGTTATCATGCAAGTAGAGAGAGCTCAAGAGGGTTAAATTACCAAGTGAAGATGGTATTCTTCCCGAGAGTTCATTTCCAAACAATTCTAATGCTCGTAGTTTATGAAGCTTTCCAATGATAGGAGGGATATTACCCGTAAGTCAGTTGTCCGCCATAACAAAGATTTGTAGATTTGCCAGGTTTGCTATTGCTGAGGCTGAACTGTTCCATGTATTTGATTTATTCCACAATCCATGAAAAGAATTCTGCTGAGATTAGCTATGGTGCTCGGCAATGAACCGAAGAGAATTGTCCTCAAATATCAAAGACAGTTATGCAGTTTATCAAAGAGGGTATGAAACTCAAGTCATCCCCTGCTAGAACTCTCCTAACTGATTCTTTGTGACCATGCTTATAAATTGAGCATTATGCAGCATTCCCAAATCCCGCGGCACTTTTCCAATGAAATGGTTTCCTTGAAATTGATAGCCGTTGGAGGATTATAGTGAAACTGGAGCTTTAACCCATTATACGCAAATAGTCAGCTCAATGAGACGAGGAAAAGCGAGGCCGATATCTGGATGAATGGTTCCCGAGAGTTGGTTTGACATGAAATCGAAAGCCAATAGAGCTGAGAGATTGTAAAGGGAATAAGGGATTGTACCAGTTAGATTGTTGTGCTTTAAATCAAGACGTGTCAGGTTTATGATTCTACCAAGATCCTCAGGAATCCTGCCTTCCAAATTGTTTTTCAACAGATTAAGTTGAAGGAGAGACGAGAGATTCCTATGAAGCGGGAAGCTTCCAGTAAAATAATTCTTGGACAGGGCCAGAATTAGAAGTTTAGAGAGGGAGCCGACTTCTTCTGGGATTTCCCTTGGAGTTTGTTATTACGGAGATCAAGGTACCAAAGATCCGAACATTTTGTGAGATTGATCGGAAATGTGCCCTCAAAGGAGCTGTTGTAAGCTCGAGCACTCTTAGCCGAAACAGACCAATCTAACTCCAAGGGTATTTCACCATGGAAGCTGTTGTTTTCAAGGTCCATTATTCTGAGAAATGTGAGGTTTCCAATATGCGGTGAGAGGTAACCCACTAGTCCATAAGAGCTTAATCTCAATGAAGTCACTCTATCGATATGCTTGTGACTACAATTAACGCCAGGCCATCGGCAATAGTGGACGGAGTCATTCCACGAGCTCAGCACCCAAAGCGGATCCCGATTGATTCCATGTTTGAATCATCAATGCTAGTCGATCTGTTGAAGTTGAATTAATTCCCGTACTGCTACTGCTACTGCTACTGACAGTATTAGAGCTCCAAAGAATGAGGAACAGCATGATCATCAGGATGATGCTGCGGAGTCCATTAATATTGGAGGATGCCACCACCTCCATTCTCGACTGGATCGATCTCACAAGCTTTGTAAATTAATGCAAAAATATGAGATTGTGTTTGAAACTAACTGAAACAGCAAGGCCTTTTTATGTGTTTGGAAATGCTTGGTTTGTAGCAATGACTTGGGCATGTAAGTAAACATGAATCATGCACCGAAGACTTAGAAGTCTTGTACCGTATAGACTGGGTTTGAACATTATTAGACTTTTTCATCAATGTGACAGGGATATGCCCCAAACAACAATTTTTTTTTTTTTTTTTTTTTTTTTTGTGGAAGAAATCAAGATCAGCTAGATCTCCCTCCTCTTTATATGAAAAATCCTCCACCATTTGTGGGTCATTCAAGATCTTCATGATAGTCTTTCATGTAGACTGGGTTAATTCCTTTTATTTATGGGGTCCATAATCCATATACCAAGTGTCACCCACTTGATCTCTTTTTCTACTTTGACTACTAAGCAAGCGTGTAGATTGGGTTTGCTACCTCTTCGAAAACATGCTATCATTCCTTCTGCCATGGGAACAACTCTGCATTAAATTCTGGGCAATTTTATCTTTTTTACTACTGGAATTTGGGGTTGTAGATTGGTTGTTTTCGTGGAAAATGAATAGACCCAAATGTCATTCATCCAAGTGAACAATGACGTTCACACCCTATAAATTGGGCTTGTAAATTGGGTTTGCCCATGGAAAATGATTAGACCTAGATGTCATTCACCCAAGGGAACAATGACGTCCACACAATAATTTGTAAGACAAGTATTTAGATGGAGGGATATATGTTCATTAATTTTATGATTAAAGTTCAAGTCATTTGAGTGTAGAAAGACTTGGCATATGTACAAAGTGTGTCCCACATTAATTATGAAGATCCAAAGTCTTTTGAACCTATTGTCAAGTTAAACCTAATCTACTGCTTCATGGACATAAAGTAAAGTCATCTTTTTTTTTTTTTAAAGACAAGTCAAGTCATTTTATTGAATTGTGAAAAAAAAAACTAGTAATAGAACTAATTATATCTCTTTATAAATGTAACTAAAATTAGCAATATTTATTTCAGAATCTCAAATCTATATCAATTCTGTTGAAATTAACATAGAAGGCTTCTTAAATTTAATCCAGTGTATATAATGTATGCATGAATCATGCACCTGAAGACTTGGAAGTCTTAAAACTCACATCAACTGATTACTGTTATGATCTCATCATGCATGATGTGTTCCTCAAATGTTTTTTTTTTTTTGGTGGAAGAAATCAAGATCAGCTAGATTCTCTTTATATGAAAATCTCCACCAGGGTCATTCAAGATCTTCTGATAGTTTTTCAGCAGACTGGGTTCCTTTATTTATGGGGTCCATAATCCATATACCAAGCAAGTCACCCACTTGTTCCTCTTTTTTCCACTTTGACTACTAAGCAAGCGTGTAGATTGGGTTTGCTACCTCTTGGAAAATATGCTATCATTCCTTCTGCCAAGTGAACAACCTGCATTAAATTCTAAGCAATTTTCTACACAATATTAAAATAGAAAAAGAAATTCTTAGATGCTGGGATGATAGAAAAAAAGAACAAACAAGAAAATTATCATAGACATTGATCACCAAATATACTAAATTAAAATACTATAGTCAAATATTATAATGCAATCACACGATAGAAACCCCTGAAAAATATTTATATAGCTTTTATCAAGAAATACGTCTCACCCAAATATGAAGTGCCCGAAACAAAATGTTATTATGCTCAAGAATTGGTGTGTACGGTTATGGAAGAAGGTGAACTAATAACATGTCTATAGATTTTTATTTATTTGTGTACGTACGTAAATTCCATTGATTTCATGTCCTGTGGACATAGTGGAGAGTCCCTATCATATTCATATCTAGATGTCCTAAGTTTAGAGGGTCAGAATTGTCTAAATATTGAACTTGGACGTTCTTGACTAATTTGTTTGGAAATTAATGGTTAATTGGTTGAGACGGCATTAATGACTAGGAAGACTGCTCTGTTATACTGTGAGCGCCGGGTCATCCACAGTACTGCTGCATGCAAAGTCGGACACGTAAATTGGGCGACGTGCCAAGTGGTTGACTTCTTGGCGGGCGACTTGGAAAATGATAAGATCCATATTAATTATGAAGAGGGGAGCCACTGATTGGTTGACGTCCACACTGCATGCCCATATACGCCATATGAATAGCCAAAGTCTAATTAGAACCCACACTACAAGACAAATATGTTATAGCAGCATATTTTTAGTAGGGGTCAATTAAATTCATAACTAAAAATACATATAGGCGCAGAAATTAATGGTCCCATTATATGAACTTTAGTTGCATAGAAACATATTATCGCTTGCTATATAATGGTCCAATGAACACATTAATTTTAAACTTGCTAAAATAGACACATTAATCTTAAAACCGCTCATGCCCACGCCCTCTCTCCTGGTCTATCCTAACTCCTCTGGTTTTCTCTCTCTCCTCAATGAGCACTGGATTTCCTTCGATTGAAACACTCTCTTGGCTCGATTCAGTGCGAACCTGGCTTCGATGCTCAAAGTTTTCCAAATCTAGCTTCCGTCTCTCATATTTACGAAATCAAGTATTCACCCTCTCCGTAGTCCTAACTCATTTTCTTCAATTATATGGTTTCGCTCGACTGCAGAGCATCAGCACAAAAAATACAATGACAAGACCCGGTGAGGAAGATACTCCAAGATCGCGTCAACATCAAATACTTCTGATCATAAAGTCGTTAGGTTTCTTTTGTTTGTCGTTGATGATAAGTTTTGTCATAGTGTGGATTTTTGGTCTTGAATTTGATCCAGTGGTCACGCCGCCTTCCCCAGCACTCGCCAGTCACGTCGCTTCGCGTTTGAATATCCCGGGCCCCCGAAAGGTGTCTTGAGAGAGTTTCTAAAGTGCTCGCTTCGACAACACCGTGACATTATAATGGATCTCGACTCGAGTGTTCTACAAACGGTGAGAAAGATCGTGATCGTGAGTCTCTGGTCGATCTCACCACATCTTCAACAAATTCAATTCCTCTTACTTTCTAGAACGCCTTTTGATTCCTTCACTTTACGTATCTCTACAAATGTGCTCTTCGCCACTCTTTGTTTGAATATTTGCTCTATGATTTTTTTTTTTGAAGCCGGAGAATACAAAAAAGATCTTATAGTGAACTTAGAATGATCGTGGATGGAATGAGCTTGTGGCTTTGTCAATTTGGTTTGGAATGTTAGGTTTTCGTTGTCGGAGGTCTGTGAACTTTAAAAATAAAATAAAAATCTCGTTGAATTGAGGTTGATACAATAGTTTGAGGACTTTCGTGATGTGAATTTTAGTAATTGTTTGGAACCAAAGCAAAATGAAATTAAGATTCGATTGCATGTTCTTTTATTTTCCTAATTTTCTTCGCCGGTTTGTGTGTAATTTGGAAATACTGAAAGAAAAGAAGGCTGGGAAGGAGTAGGAATTCTCGCTTTAATGTTTTTTTTTTGGAAAATATATGAGGGAATAAGATGAAATGAAAATTGTTTAAACTTATCGATTTTCAAATTCTTCATTAAGAAAGGAAGGGATGAAATTGAGAAGGTCAAAGGAAATTTAATTGAAATCAAATTTGCTTTGTTTATTGTTCTCTTTTTGTTTTTTTTCTTGTCCTTTCTACTTTCATGTCATCCGTGATCGAGGTTAAGAAGAAATATCACTGGCGAGAACATTTATCTCGTTTATTTGCGTTACCAATGTGGATTCATCAACACGCATGTTCACACTTCATCCACACCCCAATTCCTTGTAGAAGAGTCGTTTTGTTTAAAAATCATTTCATTTGCAAATCATCACTTACCCCATGTCCATCACTTTGGTTAGATCAAGGCAACATTTCTAGTAAGTTTCGTCGAGAGAAAGTGTTATCTTGTTGTGATAATGTATAAAGAGATAATAAAAATAAAAATAAAATTCCTTTTTTTTTCTATTTCAAAAAAATAAAAATTTTCCTTTTTTATTATTTTTCTATTAATTTTTAGGAAAGTAGTAGAAAATATTACTCTATTTTCCATAACATTTTCTTTAATTTTTTCCTTCATATTTGATGTCAATACAAGTGTAGTATCCGATGGACGTGGAGGCTTCTAAGGAACTACATGGATGCTCAATACTATGGAAATTGGCATTGAACACCACCCCAGAACTTCACTGTTGTATTTGATAATGCGCCTAAGCTTTGTGTGCCCTCTACCAAATGTCATTTCTCGTTGAGTCTTTACTTAATTTCAAATTCAATATGTTACCCTTTTATACTTGCCTTAATACTGTACTGATTAATTCATTCAACTTGTACGCATTGCTCGCTCTTTTTCCATTCCAAGTACAACTCCAAAGTCGTCAAGAACATATGTGTTGATATGGGTAATCTTATCACCTAGATTTTTCCCGCTATATATGTGCTTTGGTCCAGATAATACTTATGCTCAACTTTCATGAATCCGTGAAAAGAATGTGAAATACATTATGGGTCGTGGATCAATTTCTAGTGTCTTCTACCAAGACATTGTACAAGTCGGGAGTGTATCTATAAAAGATCAAGTGGGTTCTTATTCTTCCGTGTTCGTGTTTCATTTTGAACCGATACTACCATGGATACATCACGGGTCATGACTGCATTTCATGTTCCGTGTTTTTACCGAGGCCACGTGGAGAGGCAAGTTTGGTTTTTGTATTAGGAAAGTTTGTGATTCCTGTGCCCGCTTTGATGAAATTGTCACTGGGAATGCCACACCGCTTGGTTTGTCTCTCCGAAAAATTACATATTTTCTTCCCGCAGTTTTTGTTTTTGATCAGAGGGCTCTATGCTGGCTTTCTATCCCGCAGCTTCCGGTTCAAATTGTTTCATGGTTCAAATAGTGTATTTAATTTACAAGCCAAAAAGTATTTAAGATATTTGTGACACTAGTTCATCTATTATAGGTTCATAACTCCACCAACCAAGATAGAAATCATGGGCCTTTGGGCTTGAGTTGAGGTATGTTCTGTTTTGTTTGTCAAAGGAATGTCTTCAATAGGCAAAGACATTTGTCCCTGGTAAATCCATTTTGTTTCTCCTGTGAAAGGCACCATAGCATGTTAATAATCACAAATATCTTTTGATGTTTCTCATGTAATGAATGAATGCCAAAACAAGTAAAAGTGAGGGTTGAGATTAAAATTTTATCTTAAGTAATAATTTCAAGAAACCGGAATTGATGAACATTATTATTGCTGAATGCAATATGGTGGAGCAGGGAGATGCATACATTCATTCATCGATTTTGAGAGTTGAGGACGCTTTCTAAAGACGATTGGATCACTCGTTTGAAAAAGGAAAATACATATTAATTAGAATAGTACAAAGATTCAGAGATGAAAACTAAAGAAATTAGCACTTGTTTGATCTCGGGAATAATTGTTCAAGATTCCTCTCGCGATGTCACGGAACCCATTTAACTTCGCTTCAATTTCATAAAACATCACACTCACACTAGCCATCGTGTTAAACATTTAATTTGCGCCCGGGTGTTAAACTCGCAAATGCGGTAACAATTCTTGCATCCATCGATCTCGCTGCAGAATCTCCACAACCCATGGACGCCGGAGAAGCCAAGGAAGGCAAACCAACTGGTTTTCACGTTTATCATTTAAAATTATTTTGTAAAATAATTTGGCCCTGAGATGCCGGAAAAAATTGTTTCTTTTTTTGTAATTTTTGTTCTAACTGATTTGAGGCAACCGCTTCGTAATTCATGTGATGGAATTGGTTCTTGATTTAGGGGCAACGTAATGATTTTACTCAATGTGACCAAGGAAGTGAGCGAAGGTTGTCAAATACAAGCAAGGTGCGTTTTGATTGCTTCTATATTAAACTGTATTTTTTTGTTTTTGTTTTTCTAATTATTTCCATTTCACTGGATTGTGAGAATGTATAGTTTGTGATAAATTCGATCCATGTTTGTTGAAAAGAGCTTTTACCATGAATTCCAAGTAATTCCATAGCGTGAAAATGACCTCAATTCAAATAAACTAGTTGCAAGTAACATCCCAATCGATTTATGTTTGATTTTTTTACTTTAAGAAAACAGAGATTTATATTAATGGAATCAATCGGGTGGAAGATATTTTCTTTTGGCAGGTGATTTGATCGCCTTGATAATAATTAGTAATACCCTGAGTTTTTTTTTCATGTGTCCGACAAGCTTTAAGTTATTTAAAGCTTATAAAAAAGTCATGTTTTATGGAGGAACTTCTTGCAGAACCCTACTGTATTATTGTACTTTCGCCAAATCTTTCTCCTCTTCGCCTTAATGGACCTTGATTGATTCTAGGTTCTTAACCCTTCTTTTTCAATTTCAATTTTGATAAAGTGCACACTACCATTTATTGGTGAAGACAATTTGTTTCAGCCAGTTATATCGCTTATATCTCTACTTCTATATAAATACTCCTGCATCATAAAGGAGCTATTTTACATCTTCTCCAATGTTAATAACAAAGTTGGAGCTCCCAAGCCCAAGGTTGGCTTTACCTTCCAAATTTGAATATTTTGACAGCTTATGTTATTTTTGTAATTGACCTTTCCCAGATCCCCAGCTGAACACAAGAAGTGTCTTATATATGGATTGTGAATGTAATCTTCCATGGTAAACAAAAATTATATTGGTGTTCCTCGTCATTTGGAAGCCTAAAGTTGATTGGAAGGGTCGATGGTAGGAGAAGAGCTTTTGGGTTCCAGAAATTAATTCCTTGTTTTTCAATAAAAGTATTTTCATCCATCTTCAAAGATCTTGAAGAGCGTAGGTCCTAGGCAATGAAAGGAGTAGATGATAGCTCCATCTTCTTCCCACCAGACAAAATTCCTCGGATAAGAAGAGGAAGAGGAAGTGGAAAGACAGTGGCTCTGTGAGGAAAGAAATGGTTTGATCTTTCTAAAGATGTAGTATCACTAATACTCCAACGATTAACTCTAGTTGACTTTGCATGGATTAAAATTCATGCAATTGTTTGCCACCACTAAATGGTGCATAAAAGGACATTTTTTGGCTCTCGTTTATATCAAAAGAATGAGGTGAACTATATTCCTAAATCTAATAAGATAATATCTCTTAGTTAGGATAGTCGTTTAGTAAAGAAGACATGATTGATGCAAATTTAGCCTGTGTTAACTAGATCTTATTTAATAGAGAGCCGGGGTCGTTAAAATCAGGTGAGTCACTATACTGCGATGGCTAGAACTCCTGACTCAAGAACACCTAAAATTCTTTTTCTCTTTATGGTGCCCTCGGGGCTGAGGTGTAGACACAGGTAACAGAATTATATCCTTTAACCTATTAGTTTTTCTTGTGCTTAAATGTGTTAAACTATATTATTCATGGTTTTCTCTAGATCATCATTTAAAGTAGGAATGATAGTTTAGAAGAGAACTTTGTCTTTGCTGCATTTTTCTGGCTATTATTTCTTCATATTATTTGTATATAAATTTAATATGATTATATATTATTATATATCTTCTATTCTCTTTTGAATATATTAGAGCATGTCTGGTATAGAGTACCAACAAAAATTTTCTACAAGTTTGAATATGAAATGAGAGTTTCTCTCTGGGTTAGTCCGACTTATAACGCTTAATAAAACCCGTGGATCGTAGTAGATCGACGCCTGTAGACCGGTAGTATACGCTTGGACATTTTCTGCGCGCTAAGGGCATTTTGTGTAGAAATTCTAATTTTGTGTCTTTGTCGCACTCTAATATTCGCTGCTTGATAAGACTCCACATATTTGTTTGAAAATGATTCTCAATTAAAGGCCTCGTTGGAACTGAATGATGAAATTGTCGATCATGGTATGTGGCTCATGTTGATGGTATCTTAAGGTATGGATTTTTCTTATTCATTTTCTTTTTTGTCCATATGCCATACATACTTGGATTAGGTATTATTTTTCTTATTGTTATAATTTATGTAGCCATATTGTTAAAAGTTTCAGTATTTAAAACATACGAAGAGTCAAAGCATCTAGATATATCACCGAACAAGTCTTTCATCATTTCTCTTTATCTTTGGCCCCAAAAGTCTTTGTAGCTATACTTTTATGTTCTTATTGCATTCTATTGATAGTTTGCTGTTGAGCTTTGCGAAGGTGTTCTTTAATTGGTTTTGCTCACACAAACAGAGGCATGTTCAGGGATGGCTAATGTGGGTGTTGGATTTGTGTTGGTGCACTCATGGGGTTTTCTCTGCTATTCAATATATGTTTCATTGTGGCTCTGGTTTATCTAGATTGTAAGTTGTTTCTTGTACTTTCTTTCCGTTTTTCTTCCCTCAATGTTTTAGTCATGGAATTATCATCCAACAAGTATTTAATGGTTTCATTTATAAGATTCTAGTTTTGAGAACTAAACTAAAATGAAGCCTAGGGACTCAAATCGGTCATTGTTGATGAAGATGATGTAAAAGGTATATGTAAGCAGCTTTTAATACTCTAATAATAAACAACATGATTCATCAACCCATGAAGAAACTCAAGATCTAATGCCCCGCAATGTCTAAAGGTTCAAGATTTTACCTCACATTGTCTCTTATGGTTTTCGTTGTTGGTTTGTTTCCTAGCATTTCTATATATTATAGTCACCCAGCATAACATCCATCTATAGCTTCTATTCAAATATGTTTGAGAACAATCGGCTAAAATCATAGGACATTTTTTTCTTGATCATGCTTTTAATACACTGTAGGAAATGAAGAAGACCAACAAAAGTTTAAAGCAATTACTTCAGCTCTTGAAGGCTTACCAGGAAAGAGATGAAGCGAGAGATCAACTACAAAAGGTACTGAACAAGGTCATGTCGTCTAGCCTGCCTAAGTTCTTGATCGGTTGACCTCACATCCAACAGAGAGTCCTCGAAAGCCATCCAAGGCAAACTCCAAAGATTACCACCTAACAGCCCACAAAACATATAATCACCATTCCCATGGCTCTCCCCTGTTGATTCCTTCTGTGATACAGTGACATCCCCTTGCTTGTAGCACCCCTTGCTTTAACATGCGCATGTTAAATTTTGGGTTTTTGCCAAAAGGATAGGTGTTAAATTTAATGTAAAACTAATTATTATATATCAGTGTTATTGCGTGAAACAATGTATAAATAATTTTTTAGGGTATGAGGCTCTCTCTACCTTGAGTTGCAAATTGTGTTCAATTTAATGGCAGTGGTTGCACTATACCCTAGCATTCAGTGCATGTTCTACTATGAATTCCTGCAAAATCAAAGCACTTGCATGTAAATAAGCATTGCAAGATAAATGGTATGAACCATCCCTATGGTCGGGGTCAATCACAAACCGCGACAATAAACCATCCCTATGGCCGGGGTCAATTACAAATTGAGGCTATAAATCATCTCTTTGGTTGGGGTCAACCACAAACCATGGCTATAAACATCCCTATGGCCGGGGTCAATCACAAACCGTTGCTATAAACAATTCCTATGGCCGGGGTCAACCAAAACCGCGGCTATAACCATCCCTATGGCCGGGGTCAATCACAAACCGCGGCTATAAACCATACCTATGGTCGGGGTCAACCACAAACCACGGCTATAAACTATGCCAAATTATTAAATAATGAAAGAGCCTACAACCACGGTTTATGAAGTGACCGCATCTATAGGATTTCTCCACACCACCTATTGTCATGTCATTCCGCAAGTTATGCCTTCATCCGCAGCTGAGAGTTTTATAGCTGGATTATGGTATTACTTTTTAGCCGGGGTCGGCGGTCAGCGATCAAGGCTTTCCTAGTAGTGCTACCACCTGGCCCATGCATGTACATAAAATCAAGAACTGATCATCTTATTGAATTGTGAAAATGACGCACAGCATGATCATCAGGATGATGCTGCGGAGCCCATTAATATTGGAGCATACCACCTCCATTCTTGACTGGATCGATCTCACAAGCTTTGTAAATTAATGCAAAAATATGAAATTGTATGTGAAACCAACTGAAACAGCAAGGCCTCTTTATGTGTTTGGAAATGCTTAATTGGTTTGTAGCAATGACATGGGCATGTATGTATATATGAATCATGCACCAACGACTTGAAGTCTTGAACTGTATAGACTGGGTCTGAACATTATTATAAATCAAGATCAACTAGACCTCCTCTTTATATGAAAAATCCTCCACCATTTTTCATTCAAGATCTTCATGATAGCCTTCCATGTAGACTGGGTTCCTTTTATTTATGGGGTCCATATACGAAGTGTCTCTTGTTGTCTTTTTCTACTTTGACTACAAAGCAAGCATGTAGATTGGGTTCGCTAGCTCTTGGAAAATGATCAGACCCAGATGTCATTCATCCAAGTGAACAATGACGTCCACACCCTCTAATTTTTAACCTTTTGACTTTTGGGCATGTAGATTGTGTAAAGCCCCAATTCCCGGGGGTGATTTTTTATTTTTTTATTTGTTTTTATACACCACAAATTCGATATAAAAACCTTTTTATTACAAGACCATATGAAACCTAGTGAGAAACCTTAATTAATCAGATTTTATACAAAATGAGTTTAATTACAACTATGTTCTTTTACATAAATGTAAACTGCTTTTCTACCTGTAAATTTACAGATACGTAACAAAGCCAAACTCGGCCTTTTTTCTCAAACTAATTTTGACTGTTTATTTCCCCGATGTACCTCCAAAGATTTAAAAATGATTTTCCCACGACAGGGTGAGCAAAGCCCAGCAGAGAAAATCTCCTACGAGGGCTACACCCCACCTAAGTGCACATACAATGCCATGTTCATGAAATTCATACCCGTTTAAGTAAACATTATGCAATTTTCTACATGAATGTCATATGCCAAGCCCCATGCCTCGAGTCCCCACAGACTCCCTCACATATGCATTTTTGCCATGTATGAAAATTATTTCTAAAACAAAAGGTTTTTGTTTTAGTTCTCGCGAAGGTTCGTTGGACAGACTCCAATAAAATGTTGGACCACCCTCCGATATATTTCATTTGAACTGACTCTGATAGTACTGTGGACAACCCTCTAATATATTTCATTTAGATAGACTCCGATAGTACTGTGGACAACCCTCCAATATATTTCATTTGGACAAACTCCGATAGTATTGTGGACAACCCTCCGATATTTTTTTTTTTTTTTTTTTCATTGGACACACTTCGAAATATTTTGTTGGACAACCATCCGATAAAAACTACTTGTTCAAAGCCATGTCGTGCACTCACACCCGATGTACACAATGTCCCCATGCACGTGAGATGCAATGCTACCCATATTATTTACTTATATTTCATGCATGCATATACCAATATTACTTCCATAAAAACTGCATGTATTTTTCAAACAAGAATTAATCCTACAAACTGGATATTTTTCCATGTCTCCAGCTCAGAAAACAACATGCAGTATTAACACTGTATTCATACAAAATTTGCATGTTATCAACCAAGAAGGTAAACATATAACTGGATTTTTCTTTCCAGCTTTCTAACCAGAAAAACAGCATGCATTATTACCATTTCTCACACATAAATTGCACGTAATCCACCAAGGAAAAGAACATGCAGTCTGGAATTTTTTTTCCAGACTTCCAGCTTAGAAAAACAACATACATTTTTACAATTTTTCACACCAAAAATTGCATGGTATCTAATATTTCATGCATGCCCATATCGACATTTCTCTCTAAAAACATGTTATTTAAACAAGAACACAACACATGCAAACTGGAAATTCTTTCCAGTTTTCTAAACAATAAACAGTGGTACACAAAAATCCAGCATCCATAATATTTTCCAGCAAGTTCAACCTGCACCAAAAATCCGTTTTTGGCATCAAAATGGTCAGAAAATGTACACAGTTTGCATTCAAACTATTTTGAGCCATTCATTTACATGCATGCATGCAAATAAGTTCTCACATACTGTATATTATAATAATGAGAATTATGACATGCAACCGAATTTCCATCCAGTTTCTCACGAAAATACAGCATCCATTACTTTACATATTATTTTCACATCAAAACTGCATGGTATCTAATATTGCATGCATGCCCATATCGACATTTCTCTCTCAAAATAGCATGTTATTTAAACAAGAACACAACACATGCAAACTGGAAATTCTTTCAAGTTTTCTAAACAATAAACAGTGGTACACAAAAATCCAGCATCCATAATATTTTCCAGCAGGTTCAACCTGCACCAAAAATTCGTTTCTAGCATCAAAATGCCCAAAAACACAGTTTGCTTCAAACTGTTTTTGAACCAGCCCCCATGTTGGGACTAAGCTCCATGGCCATTGAATGGCCCCTAGACCAAGGGTATCCCTAGTAGGAAAAGAACCTACCTTGTTGGAGTGTATACCAACTCCTCCTTCCTTTCTTCTTCCTTTCTTCCCCTTTCTTTCTTTTTCTTCCTTCTTTTCTCCCCTTTTCTTTCTTTCTTTCTTTTCTCTCTTCTCTACGAACTGTTTTCCTTCCCCCACCAAACTGAGTTGGTTTGGTTTGAGTTAGGTGTAGAACACCTAATCCAACCACCTTGACACATGGCAAACCAATGCCATATGTTTTCTATGCCTTAACTTCATATCCACTCAAGTCATACAAGGTTTGAGGGCATGACACTTGGCCCACCCATGTGCCAAGTGTCCCTCACCCTAGTGCCACATGGCATATGTCCCCCCTATGCCACATGTCACCCCATGATTTGCCCAAACGTCTCGAATTACGTGAAATTTCGACTGTCTCATAATTCAATGAAATTTGATGGCGTACCTAGATTTCGTGAGACGAACTCAACGGCGTAGTTTGCTTTATCATCTGAGATCTAGAGAAATTTCTAGGTTTACCGTTTGTATTACAACAATAGTCTATCGTTTTGCATTATTTTTTTTCGGGTTTTTACAGATTGGGTTTGCCCATGGAAAATGATTAGACCTAGATGTCAAGGGAACAATGACGTCCATAGAATATTGTTGTTACCTTGATCATCTGACCTTCGAGGCATCAGCGGTGCAATGTAACCTACAAAAAAAAAAAAAAAAGGATTCGACGACGGTGGGCTAGCCACCTCTCCGATAATTAAATCAACAAAAAATACGAGGGACGGCACAGTGCACCACACAAATTGGAGTTGCATATCCCCCCTCCCTTCATGGGGATCTTCTTGATTTATAGACAATGATTAAGCTTAACTTCCCTCTATCTCTCGGAAAGGAATCTCTTATTTTTAGGGATAAATATGTTTTTCCTTATCTAGGACTGATTTTCCCTTATCAAGGATTATTCCTCCGAGAAATATGGGATTTAGAAACTAGGAAATTTATGGATAAATATCCTTCGCGTATTTCTCGTCTTTATTTATTTATCAATAACGAACTTTCCATATACGGAATGATGGCCGGCTGGGGGACTTAAAACTCTAGACGGGCCGCCCTAAAGCTGGCCTTTGAGGAGACACCCTGGCTTTCACAAACAGACTTTCGGATTCTCCTATCTAAGTAGTGCCCCCCCTATTTTAATATGGTAGGTGGGCTTGAGCCGCTTCACATCGTAAGTCGGGTGGGCCTTGGGCCCATTGAGTAATAGGTCTAAATACCATGGTACTCACGCCCCTTTCCCGACCGAAACTTTATACTTTTCACCGGGAAATGCCGTAGTTTTAAATCTCGAAAGCGGAAGGATGACATGATTGGGAAATCTATGCGCACCTTAAAGGCGTTGAAGGTGAAACGTGTTGGGTCACAATGCATGTGGGTAGTGCACATCTCCTAATATTCCTACGGTGCATGATGATCCGACGGCACAATTAATGCATATGTTGATATTTCACCCCTATATATAGGGATTAGGTTACAAATGTGGCTTCTTTTACCATTTTACAAAAGCTTTCATCTATTGCACTTTCTTTTCTCATGTGCTTCTTGCACCGTTGTTTCAAAGCTTACTCTGAAGCCTCCTCAACGCCTTTTCAATTTTTCGGTGAGTTTTTGCAAACTTTGTTTGTACTCATCACTGATAGCGCACCCACCGTTTCATCGGTGGGGCTCTGGTGATAGAGCTATAGATGGTTTCTGGGATTGAGTTTGTGGTCATCCCATTAGGTTTGGGTATTAGTGTGCTATCAAACCTCCAAAGGAGGATTCCTTTAATCTCTCTCAGGTTTTGACGCCTACCTCTTTGCTGTCCCTGCCATCCTTTTTCCCTGTTTATCTTTTTTTGGTTGTCCATAGTATGGCGAGAGGTGCTAAGAGACTTCATCAATCGAAATGAGGCATGAGGTCGGGTTCCTCGAAATCGCCCACCGCAAGTAGCCTTGTCGCTATGTCTGCAGGAGGGAGTCGAGATTCTTTTTGCCAGTCCCGATCGACATTAGTCTAGAGTTGTTAGGATCTGAGCTTACCGCCTCAATTGTAGAATGGCGTATAATAGTGTATACTTCACTCGAGTACTACGTGGGACTTCGCTTTCCCATCTCGTCGTTGGTGAAACATTCCTTGCACTTTACCCATACACCTCTTGGGTTCATACAACCGAACGTCTTTCGGATTCTTATGGGTTGTAGTGTGCTGAACTCTCTCTACCAGTTGGATATCTCAGCCTTAGTAGAAATTTGCCGCATTTACACTGGGTTGGGATTGGGGCCACCTATCTATGTCGACTCCAATACCCCCGAACTACAATTTGTAACCGAGCTCCCGCACTCCCAAAGATCGAGGCAAAAAGAGTTTGTCTTAGTGAAAGGGCAATGGTATGAGAGATACCAAGCACTCTGGGCTCTAATTAATTCGAACCAATCCCTAACTTCCTGTGCTTCTGTCTAAGCTTGGATGTGTGGCCATTTTTTTTTTTTTTTTTTCTTCAATCACCCATATTCCTCGACGTGCCCTTTTCTCCCGGATTCCCTATAAGTAAGCACAGCAGGTCGAAGAATAACTGGGCGGAGAAGGCCAATCTAGAGCATATCAGATGGCTGCTCGAAATTACTAAGGTAGAGCACAATCACGATCTCCTCATGTCTATGAAGAACTCATGAGAAAGCCAAGCGCAACCTTTTCCATTACTTTGTCCCTCACATCTCTCGCCCACCGGCCGGTAGTTTGTTAGGAGAGAAAGACTTTGTACTTTGTCGACCTTTCAAGTCTATCTCGGCAGCTCTTTCGCAAGGGGGTTCCGCTCAAGCCAAGGCTGTCGGTTGCGCCTCAGGAACTGCTCGACCCAATCCATCACCTTTGGCCTGGGCCGAGATCCGGAACCTACTCCCTAGCCACTGCCAGCTAAGGAAGTAATGAAGGGGCGATTGCATCTAAGGTTTTCGGTGTGACTGAGGGCTTGAGGATCGACGAATCTTTTCTTTAACTACTAGTGAGCTTCTGGCTGGAGGAGGTGAGGACAATATGTCTAGCCTTATTACTGGATTCTCCACGTAGATGCCAGTTTGAGCCGGGAGCTCTAGGGGGAACCGCCCCAACTCTAAAGTGCCGCGAGCACTCTCAAACTGCCTAACCGATGGAGAGGCTCAAAATCCCGGTCATATCACGCTCACTTCAAAAATGGGCTTCTGACGCCTGTCGACTTTGTAGGGTGTCGCCTAGAGGCTCCTAGAGAGCCTTGTGCGTCATCGATAATAAATCAAACGAGGGGCCTCCTGATACTAATAGAGTGGTGGGGGAGGCTCCATTAGAGATAGCCACTGAGAATTCATTCTTTGCTAGTCTCACAAATGCCGCCCCCCGTAAGCTAAAGGGTCTTGGTAGGTTGGTGCTCAACTCACCCATCATCCCGATGAAGTGGGAGATGCCCTCATCAGGCACGCCTATCCCTAGTCGATCATCGACCGCTGGAGCCCCTTCAACCAGAGGGATACTTTTATCACTCACATGCACAACCTCTACCCTACCAACCATCGCATACCAGTGGCGGCGCTTTCAGAGGTGTACTTTGTCCCCTTCCCCAATTATTTGGACAAAAAGTCCTATCTGCATGTGGCCGAGGACGGAATGCACATGCACAATCATGATTTCAGACTGAGCTGAGATGTTTTGACCACACCCCCTTCTTTTCTTTTCCTTTTTTTTTTTTTTTTTTTTGAATGCGAATTCTTGTGCCGTCATTTTGTTCTAATGCCTCATCTTTTTCAGCTTGTCACTGCCATCCAAATGGCGCACCAACATAGGGAACTTTATCTCTTACTGTACGATGCAGCTTGCGACGCTTATGCTTAGTATGCCATATCCGCCATGAAGAATCTCGGGATGCACCGGCTAGCCGTTGTCGCATGAAGATGCAAGGGCAATGTGCAAAGGATGACTTGGCTAGGGTCCAAGACACCCTGGTGGTTGCGGAGGAAGCCAAGCCTAAGGCCGAGGCTGAGACCGCCCACCTAGAGGTTGAACGGATGTCCCTTCTGTTGGAGATTGGGGCAGTAAATGATGCAATGTCCTCCCTTTAGTCCTAAGCCGTTAAAGACAAATAAGTCATGGAAGAGGACTACCGTATAGTCTTGAGGTGATCTTCGCCACGGCCACGACCGCCGCCCGTTCAAACACAACACCGTGAAGCCAACCGCAGGTTCCAACCGGCCGAGTACTTTTATAACCCGCCCCTACCCCAACACTACTTAGGGCCGCAACAGCCAAGGTGGATCTGATCGAGCCCACCAAGGATCCTAAGGAGAATGCCTCCGTTGGGGATCATAGTTGATACTGCTCTCCTACCTCTCCGCCTTTTTTTCCCGACTATGACAAGCTCATACTGGGCCATCAAGGCATACATATTTTTGTAGTCATTGACACTCATTGGTGTATTTTAATGAAATACTATTTTTAGTATTCTCATACAATGAATCCTTACTATTCTCTTCCTTTCCGCAAACATTGGCTAGGATAATTAAGTCTTAGGAGCCAGGAGTCTGGCTGCAGATCAGGTTTCGGGTCAAGAGGCAAGTGCACCACTCCCTGGCTTTAGCCAACAAAAGCTTAAGAGCTTTAATCGTGCTTAAACATGCGTTAGCTATTAGTGAGCCACAAGCCGCTCTTTGAAAGTAGCGTGCTTAGAGCCACAATTCTAGTCTTTTAAGAGTGCCAAGAGGCTTAAAGCCAAGTTCAAATTTCAAAGTTCCGTGCTTAGAGCCATAAGTCTGCCTTTGAAAGTGGCAACAGCGAGCCACAAGTTTGGTCTTTTCAAGTGTCGCCGGGCGAGCCACAACTCCGGTCTGGAAGTGCCAATGTGCTTGGATCCACAAGTCTGGTCTTTTGCATGGGGGCAGTTGCAAAGATTGAAAGAAAATACTTCAAAAGATTATTTTATTAAATAAGAGAACTTCATTGATAATACCTCTTAAGATGCGTAGCATTCCATATCCAAGGTACTGGAGTCCCGTCTAGTTTATTGAGTGCGTATGAGCCAGCAACCCCCACTTTTACTATCATGTATGACCCTTCCCAATTAATCTAGAACTTGTCGGTCGCCAGGTCAACCGTGTTTTCAAAGACCCTTCTTAAACCTAGGTCTCCAGCTCGGAATGTATGTGGCCTTACCCTCTTGTTATATAAGGTTGTCATCCTTTATTGGTACGAGGCTATACATATAGCAGTTGCTTCTTGGAGCTCGTCTTCCATATCTAGGGCTTTGGTGATGGCTTCACATATCTTTCCCCGATTTCTACTCGTTGAGGGCATCCCAATTTAGGTAGGAATGATGGCTTCCATCCCATAGGTGAGGGCGAATGGTACTCCAATATCCCGCCCATGGTCCAGTAGTCCCCAAGAACCCGGTAGCTCGTCCACCCATTTTCCTTAGTCACGAATGTAGACGATTTCAAGTCGCTAAAAGGGTTTTGCGGATGCCTGCTACTGGCTATCATGCATGGGTACCGCAAGGTTGAGAAAAAATTTCTGACCTTCGGCTCCTAGCATAAATTTCGTGATATACCGCTGTCGTTTCAGGGCCCATTATCGGGCTACAATCAATCAACTAGGTATTCTAACCAGCGCATTATGTTCCAATAATAAATCGATCTATTATCTTATCCTCGACGGAGCCGAAGGCTTCAACTTCATCCATTTACTCAAAATATTCGTGGCAACCAATAGCAACTTTTTCTGCTTAGGCGGTGATGTTGGTCCAATCGCGCTTAATAGCCCATTGAGTAAAGGGCCAGCGCCGTGATTGTGGCAAAGTCTTGCAAATGACATCCTCGACACTGGGCTCGGCTGCTGGCACGGCCGTGACTCATGTAGCACTCACATCCGCTCCCAAGTGGTCGCCAATAATACCCTTGTGTATGTATCCCGTGGAGCCAAAGTTCTCCGCTCTAGATGATTCGCATACCCCTTCATGGAGTTCCACCAACACATACTGTCCCTATTAAGTGGTGAGACACTTAAGATACAACCCGTTCAAAGACCGTCAGATAATCGTCTCTGCTCACCAAGGAAAATCTCACGCCGACCTAGTTTTAAGATACAACTCTATTATCCGGAAGCTCTCCCGAACTCAAATAATGCATTATAGGAGTCAATCAAGAAGTGCCTGCTTCATCTAACTGACTTGCCCGATCATTTGTAACAGACGATGCAGGCTGGTAGTAGATTGGGAAGAATACATTTTCTTTTATTGGGATGGATGCGGCCACTATTGCCAATATATCTGCCCTTTCATTCGAGTCCCTTAGGATATGTTCAAGCTTCCAAGTCGTAATACTCCCTAGTCGTTGCTTGACCAAACCCACATACTTGGCCATGCGCTGGTCTTGTGTTTCGTATTCTCCATTTACATGTCCTACTACCAGTTGAGAGTCACCATGATGAGGAGATTCTTTTCCTGATGATACAGACAGATGTGATGTATCCCTAGCTTAGGTTTGCTTCATATTCGCCTTGTTATTGGACGGGAGGAAGTCTAGCCGTATGTCTCGCTTCTACACTCGAAGTTAGCTTTAGTTGCAAGCCGACGCCACTCTCCCGATGGTGAGAAACATCATTCATTACTAAGAATCCACCAACCATCATTATCCTGGTCCACATCCTACTGGGGTAGTTATGCTAAAAAATCTGCCAATACCTACCCCTTCAACGCCAAGCGAGGTGTATACTAGATACCGAACTCGCGAAGGCCCAATCGCCTACCCGCCATCCCAGCATCGATAGGTCGGGCTTGTGTATAGTGTGGCTCGGGCAGCTGAGATCGGGTCAAAGACGACAGTGTTGACGTGGCCCGGAAGTGGGGCGAACTTCGGGTCGCCACTGAGGGCCGCATCGTTTGTTCGAGATTGGTGTATAGAGTTTCTACTTATGACAGGGATTTTCTTATGAAGAATATCGGTCTCCATTTTTGGCTTTCGTCTTCTTTGAACAAAGTTTCACTTATTGAGACTTCTGACACTGCTAGGTAGAGATAGAGTTTATCACCTTGCCTTGGGCTAGCCAGAATTGATGGTTCGGTAAGATACTGTTTGATTGCTATGAAAGCTTGGTCCCATTCCTCATTCCAGTCGACCCTTTTGGTTCCGTTTAGAGTGATAAAAAATGGACTTAGTCGATCTGTGAAACGAGACATGAACCGCCCGAGGGCTGCTAGTCGACCAATTAGTTGCTATACTCCTTTATTGGATGTAGGAGCCTAAGAGTCCATTATAGCTTTGAGTTGCACGGGGTTGGTCTCTATTCCTCTCTAGGTCACCATAAAGTTTAGAAATCCTGCCGTGAACCGACTCAACGCATTTCAAAGGGTTGAGTTTACGTCGCATCTTCGCAATAGCCAGCTCAAAGGCCTCTCAGATGCCTCGACATGATCAAGCTGCTCTCTGATTTTTTGCAAGCATATCATCGATATTGTCTTCCATGGTGTTGCCCAACAGTGGTCGGAATATCTCAGTTACCAATCTTTGATAAGTAGCCCCAACATTCTTCAATCAAAAAGGCATCACGTTGTAACAGTATAACCCGTGTGGTGTAATGAAGGTCGTTTTCTCCGTGTCAGGCGGGTGCATGGGAATCTGATGATATCTAGAGAAGGCATCCAAAAACAACAATATCTTGTGCTTGATTGGGGAGTCAACAATTTGATCTATATGCGACAAAGGGAAGTTATCTTTTGGGCACGCTTCATTGAGGTCAATGTAATCTATACATACTCGCCACTCATTCTCTTCGAACCACCACTACATTGGCTAACAATTCAAGTATTTTACTCTGATGAAACCCGCTTTCAAGAAGTCACCTACCTCCTTCGGCTCCCCGGATAACCCGAGCCAGATATGGGGTGAAAATGCTCAGCATTTTTGTCTCACTAGTTTGGTCGTTGAGATGATGTTTAGTTTGTGAGAAGCCAAAGTTGGATTAATCCCGACCATATCTGAGTGGCTCCAAGCGAATACATCTATGTTATTCAACAGCACGAGTTGTAACTATTCTTTTTCATCATCAGTCAGAAGAGAACTGGCATTAGTGAACTTCTCCGACCCGTCCAACATTACTCTTTCCAGGGGGTCCACAGCCTAATCTGATTCCTTGACAAGGCTCCAAAAAGTGCTATTTTGAGCCCTGTGCCCGAGATAGGTTTTGAGTGCTTTTTTGCACACTAATCGTATCAATTAAGCCAATTGAGGTTCCTATGTCCACTTAGTATCACTTATGCCATTTCCCCGAGGTTATTTTTGGTTATTTTGGTGTTTTTGCATACCTCGGGAGTCTGGAGCACGAGATATGTACTGAATCATGAAGATTGAAACCACTTTTAGCCATCACAAATACCAAAATGCAAATAGAAATGAAGGCAAATGATGAAAAGTGATGCAAAGAGAAGGTGCAAGAGGGCAAAGGAAGAAGAACATGTGCAGAACCCGTAGTTCTCAAGTATGATTGCTAAAATTCTCGTCGGGATTGCGAAAATTTCAAGAACCATAGCTTAAAAAATTCGCAATCCTAGCTTAAATTGGGAAATTTCGGGCCATATGTTTAAATCACCGTGTCAAATAAATTCTCCATTTTCAAGGCATCTCTCACAAATTCTCTTAAGAGCTAAAATTCACTCGTGCATAGCTTAAAATTTAGATTCGCTGAGTCTGCATTGGCTAGTTATAAATTTGCCAGGTTGGCCAATTTTCAAAGAATAGGCCTGCCATTCAGCTTAAATTTTCGCTATCTCAGCGAAATTCTCCCGCATAGCAAAAATTCGCCTCATCAATTTTGTGTACCACGCCAAACGACCTTCGCTTTTGGTGTATTACCTCCTGTCCCTTGTAATGAGCCAATATTTTGTGCTTATTTTCACACTTAGCGGCTCATATAAGCCCCATAATTTCAGAATTTTTAAGCAACTTCTTTGAGCAATTTTTTCTTATTTATGTAACATCTCCTACAACCTTCATTTTAGGGTATTTGCTTTTTCTCTCTTCTCTTTCTTTCTTTTTTATTTTTCTAGGTCGCAAACACTCCTCTCGAGGACGACAACTCAAGAGATGCCATGTTTTATAGCTTGAAGATGAGATTTACAGCTGGTTTGGGGGTTATGTGTGTTGTCCTCTTACTGTAAAGGTTGGCGGCACCAGATTATGGTTCCACATCTTCCAAACTAGGGTTTGAAGCTTATTTAATGTCATTACTTTACCAATACTTACTCATGCTTAGGGCATGCTGCATACTTATCATTAGATGCACTGCTATCCTTAGATTTACCTTAATAGCCACTCCAAATGAGGTTGAGTTAGGGTTTTGAACAAAGGGACTGTGGAATTTGATAATAACTGTAGTGAGACTCCAATAGAGTGGTCCTAGGGTTAGTTTTCATAGTTAAACAAAGATCCTAAGTATGGCTACTATATGTTACTTAAGCATACTTATATGACCTAGAGACACTTTGTTAGTCCCATGTTGTCAAGCTAGTGACCCAAGCCTTCAAAGTTACTATTTCACACTTCATTTTCAGCCATTACCAGAATAGTAAACAAACAACTCCCACTGCTTTTGAAACAAACTAAAATCCAACTAGCCTCACCCATTTTCAAATGACCATGCAAGTCATTCCATGCAGATGAAAACCATCTCGTGAAATTAACTCTAGACCGCTATGCTGCAGTAGCTTGACTACGGAAGTAGGAGGAACATAGGAAACAAATTTTGTTGATTCCGCTCACCCTACCGTGGCACGAATCACTCCTCTGCCCTGATCTGGGTGGTGTAATCGCGGATTGCTAAGGCTGGTTTCGATCTGGAGCGAAGGAATCTCAGGCACTTTCTCCCTCTATTCCCGCATAGGATAATCGATAATACTATTTTGTGTTTCTCAATCGACTACCCAAAAGGTTAACGTAATCACCGTTAGTCAAATAGCTGGGACCATTTGAGGTAGGTCGAAGGAACAACTTTCATCAAGTAGCCAAGCCCGCCTCTATTATATATCAGCGACCCAAGTCCCTAACGACCGAGAATAGAACTTGTCGAAAGTGGCCGTCAGCCCCATGTGGATCGTAAATATCTCCTAGTGTTATAGTAGACACACCATTAAAATCGGAGAGAATTCACCCTGATGAATTGAAGACTTCTAAGGAAAGCCTCATCCTGTCACATATTAGTCATAACAAATCTACTGATGTCGCAGATCCACCAATACCTTGTGCACATCAAAACCGCTAATACAAAGGGTGAGTACCAATGCATCATAGTAGGGCATAATTCTGTTTCTAGCTGACATGAGGGAAGGGCCATCTATGGGCTCAGCTTCTTTTTTAGGGATGCCTTTCAGATAACATTTGGCCTCAGCCGATCGTCGCAACTCTTAAGATCTTCTTTTTTTTTTGGCACCATGATTGATACTTTGGGTCGTCAACTGCCCACCCAAAGATAGCAATTTATGGATTGATCTAGTTCCCTCACTCTGAGTTGCGGCTCCTGGCTACAATTCGTCAAGGTAATGGGCCCGATACCTCTCTCGTGGTCGCCTCCTTCGATATACCTCCTGAGGTGCCCGCTCGAATCAGCTTTTTCCAACTAAGAACTTCTTGAAGTTTCTCGGGTAACTCCATCTAATTTACGCTCCATGATCCCATGATAATCGATCAGAAGGATTTGTTTCTTTAGAAGGGTCCACCGATTGCGCCATTTAAACTCCGGAAAATCACAATGATAGGCACAAATTTCTTTGATACTTGATGTTTAAAGCAGAACTGCTGGGTTCTTTCTTTCTTATGACTGGTCACTGGATCGCTCAGCCGGCCTACCCTTCTTTAGATTCAAAAGGCTTTCCTAAGGGCTTATGTCCCTGCATGAGTCGACTCTGTAATCATGACATTGCAGGTAATAAGGACGCCGGTTCTCCAACATTGAGTACTTATAAAGCCTCCGCTGAGGCACTCTTCCATTGCCTCTAGTGAACAAAGATAGCGACGTGAAGAACAACGTGGGACAACCAAACTCCTCCGGAAACAAAGGACCACCCATGGCCGTAAGATTGTTCGCCGTAACGGCTTCGCATGTATCTCCCCGTGAAGTCTCGACAGATTCCTTCCCGTCTGGCATCACTGTAAGAGGTCGATGTTCCTTTGGTCGCGACCGAACAAAGTTATTGAAATACGAATGCAACCCACAGGTCATGGAATGAGTTTATTGAGTTGCGCGAGAGCTTATGAAACCAGGCTAACGCGGGCCCCTATAAGCTAGCCGGGAAAACTTTACACAGCAGACGGTCATTGTTGGCATTTAGTATCATTGCTTGATTACATGGAGCAATGTGGATCGTAAGGGTCTACAAAGCCATCAAACATGGTAAAAGCAAGTGTTACGAACCCGCAAGGTGGCTCGTAGTCAAGAATGCGTTGCCCAAGAGGTGAGGAGAGCATGTCATCGAGTCCCTGAATTGGAGCTGTTGGTGGCACGTAAAATGCAGGCCCCATTCTGAATGCAAGATGTACAAATGGAATTGATGGCAATCACACTGCAAAGTCAATACCGACTGCCGCGGCCTAATCCGGGCCGGTATTGCCTCCCGCTTGCTTCTCTCCTTCCAGTGGAACCGCCACTAACGGCATTGTCGGTGGCGATACAGGTCCTCGCACTGCCCCTTGCGGTTTTTACTGCAGAGGCCAAATAGAGAACCGCCGCGACAACTGCATCATCCGGTGGGGTATCGACATCGGCAAGGATGGTCGGGTTCCTTCCCTTGTCATTTGTGATTGATTATGCCAGCCTATTTCTATCTCGTACTTCGTTTCCGAGATCACGGCTTTTCTCCATCTAGGCTTGCAACTAGTCGTTCTCCTACTGCAATCGTTCAACATGCATTTCAGAATCCCCTTCATATCCGCCTCTCTGCTGGCTATTCTCTCCATGTCCCGATGCCAATGAGAATTGATCTTTGCTGATTAGATCATCTGATTAGTTGACATTGCGACGCCCAGAGAATCAGATACAGTGGGAACCGACAGTTCTAGAAAGACAGTACAAGTGACGTTTGAACCTAAGCCTTTGTACCGTGAACGAGACTTTCGTTTGATTCCCGCTGCATGACGCCAATTCACTATACAGGGTCAGATCATTGCTTGACATATATTACCTTGGACATAAGGCAATATATGTCAATAATTTTTATTGTGGTAACTATGACATATAAAACTTAGTTAAAAGTGAATAGTCGACATATATGAATTATATTGATTATTTCATAACTTATGATAATGCAACTTTGATAGAGAATTTTTAAGTCAATAAAAAATTAATATATTCATATGTCAAGACATCTAAATAAAAGCAATAATGACATATATATATAACCTTGATAGAAAAAATTAAAAGTCAATATATAGTTCAAATACTTCCATGTTAAGGTTGGTAAAGTATTCTACTAAATAATTTACAAGCCAATATAACCTCATTTATAAATCACATAAGTTATTACTAAATGTTGAAAATCTTACTTCTCAATTTTATTTTATTTTAATTTTAGTCTCATCAGACTCAATCTCATCTACAAAACAACTTGAAAGAAATTCAAGGCAATAGGCGAACTTGAAAATTTTAGAAAAGTGAAATATTTTTTATGAAAATTTATTGAATTTGATATTTATTCTTCATGCAAAATATATCCTTATAAGGTTAAATTCTTACTTGTGCATTTTTATGACATTTATTAAATGATTCACATGACTTCCTTTAGTTTATATTGTTGCACCATGATAACAAGTGAAATTTTTATTATAATATTTTAGAAAATGAACTATAAAATGTCAGCATCACTTTATTTTTAAAAAGTATTTTTCAAGCATCATTATGAATTTTCAACAATAAGAAAAAGACATCAAAATTATATAACAAATTTTATTACTGTATTCTAAAATAATGAGCTTGTTTTATATTTAAGCATAAAAGTTGAAAATAACATAGCTAACTTAATTCTCTCTCTTATCTAAGCCCTCAGTGTCATAAGAATACGTTGATCTCATAATATGCTATACAAGTGGACCCTTCACAGTAAGGCTAAAGCATTTGCTACAAATACTTTTTCTCAAACCTTAACCAAAGTAGCATCATTACGTCCATAACAATATGAAGACCCAGAAATAAGTTGTTGATATGTTTTTTTCTTAGAGAGAAAATCATCTTCAATGGGAAAAAATTGAGATAGAAGCAAGGGCTCCCTTCCATGCTATCCATAATATGAAATAGAATTAAGTAATATTTTCAATGATGTTAATACTGAGGCAACATTGTTGTGAGAAGACATGTATCATAATATAAATTTTCATTGCAAAAATCATATCCGTATAATAGTTTGAAAATCATAGCATGTTTAATTAATTAATTATTATTATTTTTAAATATAGCACCTAATTGATTAAGTAATTAGATGATAACACAATTTTAATAAATAATTGAAAATATTCTACTAAATACAAAATAACTTTATTTATTCACACTTACAACAAAAGGTAAAGAATCATTAATATTAAATTATTTATAAAATGTGATAAGTTCCATAATTTAAAAAAGGTAGCAAACTAAAAGTATTTCATGGAACTAGTCCCTTGACTTTGGATGAGTCTCAGTACATATCTCAAGCTCCTTCTCCAAGCCCTTTTTTCAATGTGTGTTGTAGTACACTCCATCTTGACTTTTCAGGATGAAAGTAAAGGATCATGGGCTGTTTCAGATATCCAGTAATTTGAGCTTTTGTACACATTTTAGCATCCCATTAATGCCAATATTTTTAACTAAGTAAAAACAAAAGATATCTGGATGACTATATATGTTATGTTCCATAACATGTTTTTCATGACTATTGTGGACTCCATATTTTTTAATATTATATGTTTCTCATTCAATACAGACTGTGGTTTATTACTTTAAAAACATTATCTTTATTACTTCTATTTATTTTGTCCCATTATTTTCTAATATACCAAAGATTCTTAAAAAAAATTGTTAAATTCCTTTATTATATTTTATCAACTGTAGTATGTTGCCTTAGTGTCTGCAACATAGTACATAATAATTGGATTCTGCACAAAGTCCATTCTACAAAATGCTTTTGAACATTCTCATAGAACTTCATAATGCTTCCTCATTTCTTTATAAAAATTATCTTTCCCAGTACCTTTTTACATATTATTTTCAGCAATCAATCAATTTGATTGATATTTGTGGTCCCAGTGGATTTTGTTAGATTCTTTGGATAAGTACACAACGTTTGAGAAAGAATGAAAAAGATAAACAAATTAAAAGGCTTGGGTATGCTTCATATGATCTTAGATGTCGCCAGATGCCATCAGCAAATGAAGGAACCTCAGTAATGAAAAAGGAGTGAAGCCTAATACCATCACAATACCCTTTCGGTGGCAGTGGTGTTGGAGTTAGCTGAAATGATCTCTCCTATAATCCTTCCTGCATCCCTAGAGAAATTTCACTGACAGGTCCGTCAGTCCATGACATAGTATTTGTGACCAGAACCTGCCTAAACTAAGAGGAGGATGGCATCAGGTCGACCAAAAAAAGTGCATACTCAAATGCATAGTTGTTTAAATGCAAAGGTCAAAGTTCACCGACTTTGTGTCAAGGGATTCAAAACACCTAACCAGTCCAATATTGAATCATAAAGACCAAAAACTCTCCTCAATTACGACCTAACAAACTTTCATTCCAGCTATAGACTCACAAGGAAGAACACTTGGGATAAAATAGCATGCACAGTCAAATAGTTAAACTCATCTGATAAAGCTGGTCCTTGGTAAACATGATGAACTCCATAAGCTCCATAAAAGGCAGGTCCTAATATTTTTAGTTGTGGACATGTGATAATAAATAAATTAGACATGAAAGCTGAAAAGAAATCCACTCTCCAAAAAACAATCTCATAAGCAGAGTTTCAATTTTCCCAACATATTGAACATTCCCAAGAACTACAATTAAACAGATAAAAATTAAAATGCACAAGCATGAGCAACAAGAGAAATAATCCATTCATGAATACATGGAAAATATATTTTTCCTATTTGTAAATGATGAAAGACAAATTAAAAATCAAAAGATGCTACTATATTCTGTGGAACTAATCGAAGGCCTGAACCCATGAGTATTCAATTCATGACAACAAAGGTACCACTTCGAATTCTAGTGAAGTACGCCTGCAGACTCCATGAATGTAGCGCCTAAAAGCATTCAAACATGCATTGTTCAAAATTACTACATCTGGTATATTATTTCACTTCATATCCCGCACTATAAATTCAAAATAGACCAATCTTATAATAAAAGTAAACCATTCATTACTTTGTTTTCTCAAACAAAAGCCGGTAATTAGTATAGAGAAACAAAGATACATGGAAAGAACAAAGCCAGCACTATGCTAATATATCAAGATATTATAACAGATAATACCAAACAGCTAAGCACAACATAATAAGCCAAGGCAAGTATTATGCAATTCAAACTTGGCTTGTTAGAGTTTGAGTTGAGCTCTAAACAAGCTTGAGCTTGGCCCAAGCTGAATCAACCTAACATAGTTCTCTTTGGGTAAGTGAGGTTTTTAAGACACAAGTATTTTTATGAACCTAACCATGTTATTTAGCCTAATCCAATAGTCAAATTCATTTCAAATCCAACACTATGGCGATATGAATTAAACACATCTCCCTTCACTTGGTAACTGTGATTATAGAAGCTAACCCAACTCATGTTTTTTATGAGCTTTATCTACGTGGCCACTTCTAAATGCATCGGTTTACTTGTTTCTAGGTCACTCCTTAACTACATGCTCCTTAACTCAAAAACTCAAACTTGATTTTTAGAAAACAATCTGAGGATGACTTGTTTAGAAGATGAACAAGCCATATAAGGACAATTAACAGGCTACACTAAAGCTGATCAATTTTACCATTCCAAAAGCTTTGATGCATCAGCAATATAGTATCCCAGCCCATGGCATGCGACAAAGCATCAGCCCATGGATGTGAAGATAGGATGATATAAACTAGGAAGCTAGATCTTCCATAGTAAGGCATTAGAAATCTATAAGTATCATTGCAGTGACATGGTCAGTGTTTTTGCTACTTTTATGTATCTGTAGCATATTGATACTAAGCAATTCACCTTAAGAATAAAAAAGAACACTAAGGACAACATCAAAAACAAGCGTATGGGTATTTCATTGTGCACCTTGAATCCGCTTACCTCAATCTATAGATTGTGATGCTTGAGAGTGTTGCTCCTCAATCAAAGTTTGAACTCTCTGCAGCAAACAAGAGATATATGTACATGTTCCACGGGTTAGAAATATTACACTACCAACAAAGTGTTTTTATGGCAATAAAAAGTAGTGTTGGCTTTCTACTTACAGAGCTCCCAACCTCCTCTAGTTTTTGTAAGATCATAAGTTCCCCTGAAGAATGAAAAGAGTCATGCCTAAGAGATTTTGACGGTTACATCTGCAATTATAAAAGGAGAAAAAATATAAAACCAAATATGAGAGGGAGAGAGAGAGCTCCAAAGAAATAATTTCTCCTTCGTTGTATAGAAAATGACAAAACTAAATCGTCAAAAATTATTTAAGAAATTTTTCAAGAATTCAAACTGACTGGGGGTTCAATTCTTCCACTGATATTTTAACGTACCCAAGAAGCAGATGAATGACCTATCCTCAAACTTGGAGCATCTTCAGTGACAGAAACTTGCCTGGAGAAAACATCACTTCTTATATCTGAAAGCTCAGGCTAGAACAGCCTAAAAGACAACAATATTAAATCAATAGATCACTTTGAATGTGATGTCACAGAGAAGAAACATGATCTGAAAATATGAGTACCTTCCTAAAAGCCGCCAATATACGACTTGAATTTGAACATCACTTGCAGCCTCTCACACCTCATTCTCAATTCTAATAGAGTAGACCCTAAAAAGGGACGGTGCAAATATCCTATGAATAAACAATAAGTGCAGCCTAAATAGTAAATATTACAAGGATTGAGACAATAGCTAAGAATTGGAGTTTGAATTAGTTGAGGGGAAACAAAAACTATCAGCAGCAAGAAGAAAGAATATCATGATGATCAAAAGTTGTATGGGTTTAACATACAGAAATTCCACTCAATCCTTTTTGTTAACCAAGTCGTACTTAAATGCAGCATCAATCTCATGTAGGCCCAGATTAGCCCAATTATTTGGCAATAGAACTCCTAAACATCCCAGGCCAACCTGATCTAGATATGCATGTGCTGTTCTGATGTATACGTGATATTTTCAGGAAAATCAAGCGGCTTGGCATTGACCAAAAGTAAGTGGAGGGACTAGTTTGTCGTAAAGATATAAATGAAAGCAAATTAGAAATTTTGCAGGTAATGTGGATAGTGAACAATATTCATTCTAACATTTTTTACCTTGTTCAATTACAACATCAGCAACTGAAGGCAATAGAACATGCTTCTCTTCTTCAAGCAGTACCCAAAAACATGGGAATGGTACTGGTTTTCTATACTGAGCAAACAGACAGAGTGTTACAGAAATGTATCAATACATGACTTGCATAGTCAATGTGACATATAGAGCATTATCTGTGATCTATGCATGAGAATACGACAGTGTATTAGCAACCATTTATTAGACCAATCAGATATTATGGGAAAGGGCCTGACAACTTTTCAGCAGCTTTAACCAACATAAAATAAACTATTTAAGAAGTCTCATTTCCAGTCTTGCAATTAAAGCAAATAACTATATTTATGAACAAGTGGATTTTGGATTGAACCTAGTTGTTCCAAATTCACACAGCGCTAATGACAAAGCAAAACCAAAAACTTTCAAACCCCAAATTGGATCAAATTAAATTCAGCCCTTCCCAGTTAAGCATGTTAAGGTTGAAATGAGCACACCAAAAAACAAATTAGCAAACAAAACATAGAGCTTATGAAAGAAAAGATGATAATTGCAATGTTTGCAGAGTTACCTCTTATAGACTATGGCATTAGGTGCAGCCATAGCTTCCTCGACTGAATATCATCCTTCTGCAATATATGTTTACGTACTGGTAGATAAAGCAACATGAACAATCCAAATCCCTGCCAAATTAGAAGAAGCGAGTATAGAACTCATTGAGCTGTTTGATACTTCACAAAATTATCTTCCATTTCTTGGAAGGAGGCTGTATATAGAATTGTTTCATCTTCAGACCCACTATCTTCATCACAAGAACCAGGTTTGGATAACAGGCCTCTCTCCAAGAGGTTCATTTGTGCGGCTCCATTTCCCGATCCCATCAGCAGTTAAAACTGTCGAACCAAACTGGCTTCAAGCTCACGTGCACAAATTATTGCTAAATTTCAATGAAAAAAATCTATATGAATTTTAATTTCGAAGAAGAAAATGTAAAAGAGAACACGGATAAACTTTTTTGAATCTTGAACTCCTGTTATTTGAGACAGGTATGGGTGTAGAGACCTCCACTTACTCTTGTGCTCTTATGAAACTATTTAATTGAACTGAGCTTGTCATTCCCTGAAAAGTTGAGTCAATATCATACACAATTATTTCTATTTAGTTCCTCAGTTTTCAATAACTAAAATGCCTAAACAAAAGTTGCTAGTCCAATGTCTGATTTACCATTGATGTGCAAATATTGCACAATCCTCAATCTCTCGGAAATGAATCGTTCTAGCCCAAGATCGATAAATCGCAGAGCGAAGGCTACCCGTTCAACTCTTTCAAGTACAAAATTAATAGCAGAATCAATCAAACAAATGCTGTTTTCCGGATCATCCGTACAGAAAACACGTAGAAAGAAGAAACCAATTATTCCACTAACAAACAAGAGCTTACGGATTAATTGAACTTTCGCCACCGAAAGTTCAGAGCTAGTCGTAACGTGCGCAGCTAGCCATGGCCTTGATGACACGCGCAAATAACAACTCGTTAATCGGGCTGCCGATATTGAATACCCGCGATGATGATCGAGAAGTTGGCTCGTTCATTGGTGGATAAATCGAGGGTGCACTGCAAAGCCGGCATGCTCGAGAGCACAGGGAATATCTATCTTAGTGAATTTGAAAAAGCAGACCAGTAGTTGCTAGGAGAGTAGTTTAGGGAAAACAGTGAATACTCAAATTCCCTCTTTCATTTCCCGGAATTTAAATCCTATGATCGAAAACCTCATAATATATGTGAAAACAGCAATGACTATATATGTTATGTTTCATAACATGTTTAAGAGATACTTACATTCAATGACTCTTCACCATATCGTAACATTTTTTTAACATGAGTCTTTCACCATACAATAACATTTTTTTTAACTAAAAATAAGTGAAAACAGTATATTGGATGACTATATATGTTATGTTCCATAACATGTTTTTCATGATTATTGTGGACTCCGTATTTTTTAATATTATATGTTTCTCATTCGATGACGAGACACGTGTTTATTACTTTAAAAAACATTATCTTTATTACTTATATTTATTTTTGTCCCATTATTTTCTAATATACCAAAGATTCTCCAGAATAAAAATTGTTAAATTCCTTTATTATATTTATCAAACTAGTATGTTAAATGAAGGCCCCACAATACATAATACAATAATAGCAATTGGATTCTCACACAAAGTTCAACATCTACAAAACATGAACGTTCTCATAGAATTTCGCAATCCCATCAACTTCTTCCTCATTCCTTTTATAAAAATCTATCTTTCCTAGTACCTTACATATTAGTCACCTATTTTAGAAATGTTTTATTAGTAGCCACTTGAGTTCTAAAAAATTCTAAATAAAGAGTCCATTTAAACAACTTCACATACATAAATACAAAAGACAATATCCTCGATCACTAAAAATACCTTATTTTCGATAATCTATTAACAATGGAGATTAATTCAAGTTCATACAATAGAAACTAATTAGAATATAGGTAGACTTGATAAAAGAAATAGTCCGCAAGAAAGGGGCATCTTTAAATAATATTCTTTTAAATATAAAAATAAATATGAAAATAACCAAGATCTAAAAAACACATGTGGAAAATCAATATCCTTTATTCCTATTAAAGAACAAGGTGATTTTCATGAAAATAAAAAGAAACACCGTCTATGATAAAAAAAAAGTAAATAAAAATTTCCAAGATTTTTCTTCCATTTAAGATTGATATAAAATCACCAAGAAGAAAAGTTGAAAAAAACTTTACAAAGAAAAAATATTATCCTCTTCCTAGTTAAGCCTCGCATACCAATCCCATTTAGAAGCCGAAGACAACCATTAACAAAAAATTCTCAAGTACTCTACTTCACCGTGACGCCTCGAAACCGGGGTCCCATTGACAACTAATCTCAACCCGCTGAATTCCCTGTGGATTTCTTGATGACCCGACACCATACCATAGTCCTGACTATCAGGATCCATATTTTCACAAAATCAGCAAAGTTTCCTTTATTCGAGGAGCTCTACCCAACATACAACCTATATAACAGTATAATCATAACTCATCCAAGCCTCAACATGCAGTATCGACCTAACACATCCATCTATCCATATCCCCACATACATCCCTTTACCGGGACCCATTCATTTTTTGCTGACAATCTAAAATATAAAAATAAAACGCTTTAATTACAGTAGATGTAAGAGTCCAACCATCCTCTACTATACTCATACATCCTACTATTTAGATAATAGTCCCAAAAAGAATTTAGTTACAATTATTTTATACAAAAATATTTTACAAAAATGTTACCTGTGTCCGTGCCACACATCTACCTTCTTTCATAATCACGTCTGCCGAGCGCCTTCTCCCCAGACACCTCCTATACCAAAGTGGGTCCCACAACGGTGAGCAATGCCCAATAGAAAATTCTCCTGCTGGGCGGCCACTCTCAATTTAAAATGCACATGCAATGTCAACCATGAAAACGTCCAATCAAATTCCAAATAAATAATGCAATTCTATATGGAATATTACGTGTCATGCATGAGATAAGACTCCTAATGCCCACAACCCAAGTCCCGACTGACTTCCTCACACTTGCAATGCCAGGAAACTACCATTGGTGTTTAACGACTTAAACTATCGATTAAATCCTCCAATATTCAATTGAATTTTTTATCAAATCTCGTGGTGTTGTCTATAGCCACATCTTTGTGGTCACATCGCAAGATCGTTGCGCGCCTTCCGCATTTACTGCCACCGCTGCATCAGTTCAATCGCATATAAATTCAAGGTCTTACACTCTTGGCTGATTCACCCCATCTTGTTACGCCCAAACACACTTGATTTATATTTATTATTGTTTTATACAACCATGAGTTCACTTTGACGGGTCTCATTAATGAGCTCACCACACATTCACTAAGAATGGTGGAATACCAAGCACTTCATGCACCCAATAACTCGACCGACTATGACCTGTATATGAAATGCAAGTCATGCCATTTCATGTTATGTCATGCTACATGCAACATTTATAAATTTCCGATAATTATATTTCCTACATATAATTTACATGTTAATACATCACGTAAGCACATATTAACATGATTTTTACACACAAAATGGCCTAAATCTCGGACCCATATAAAACGGGGCACACCTTGGTTCCTTCATGATTCATCACCGAATTACTATGATACCAAAACACACCACAAAATCTGAAGACATTAGTCCCGGGATCAAAACCAAACCTCAATCCAGTCTGGAACTAGCCCCAAAAATTTCCAATATTCAGTCACAAAATCTTGGGACTAAATCGCACGGCCTATCAAGGCCCCAAAGACAACCTATGCCATTATACGACTAGTTGTGCTGTAATATTCGCGAGAGGAAAATTCTCTATCTCGCTGGAGCTCACGAAACTCCAAAGATTTTACACCACGTGTAGCTTCATGATGCATCAACTTTCTTTCGCTCCGACTTAAAACCAACACTCGATTGTGAGATCCTAGAAATAATCAAAAACCTTCTTTTTTTTCTTTTTCTCTCTCTCCTCCCCCTCTCTTTCTCCGCCAAAAATGTGGCCCTCTCTCCCTGACTTTCCCTTTTTTTTCCTTCCCTTATCTTATTTTCCTTTTTTTCTTAATTCCTTTTCTTTTCTTTTCTTTTCTTCTTTTTAAAATTTGGACACATTGCTCAGATTGGACCATGTGTACATCACTCATTCGGGTCCGTTTCTATCCAAGACAATTTATTTCTTTTTAATTCAATTTATTTTAACTGAACTTAACTCAAGTCATTTCCTACTTCCGGGAATTTGTAAAAATCTCGGGTCCTCGTGAGCCATCTACGAATTAACACCCAAAAATTGTAAAAACATTCGACATCCTTAATTAGACAAAACTCTTTCTGCGTGAATCATATTTCACGGCATCGATTCCAACACAGCTTCATTTCACCATCCAAAATCTAGAGAATTTTCTAAACTTCCTTGAACCATTCTAACAATTATTATTTTGTCATTTTTCCTAAAAATTACTAATTTTCCCGGGTTTTACATTCACATTAAAATAAAATAAATAAAGATTCAATAAAAGATCTATCAACATCTACCTCAATCCTCGCTTACAAGTATTCAATCGTGCTTATGCTTCAAGTTGCATAAATAAACCATGGAAAGTGAAGCAAGAATTTAGAGAGAAGGAAGAGGGAAGTGGAAGGTTGCTGTTTTGGAAGTCGTGTAAGATTGTTGTTTGGAAATTGTGTAAGCTTTTTAGGTAGGGGAATGCTCCTAGGTACAATAATGACAAAATGCATTATTTTTTCCTTTGAAAATACTCAACTTTGACAATTGATAAGTTCATTAGAAATCATAATGAACTTGACACTATTTTATTTTAATTTTTAATCACTCAAGGCTTCTCTCATTTTTATGTCTTCCGGTTTTTTTGAAAGATTAAAAAAACTATTAAAAATTATTAGATAAATTTGTGTGGAAATAGTGAAAGTTATAGGACCCTTAAGGACGGTTTGTTTATTATTTTTGAAAACTGTTTTTGTTATAAAAACAAAAAGAATAAGAAAAATATATTTGATTTCCGGTTTTTCTTATTTCAAAACATAGAAACACAAATAAGGCTAAATTTAAATAACAAGAAGAGTTTTAAAGAACAATATTTGGTATTTTTTGTGAGCCAAAAATCGTTATCAATAACATTTTTTAAAAATATGAACCAAACAGGGTCTTAGGTTCCTGTTTTAAATAGTTTTTGAAACACAAAGAGCATCATTTTGGTAGTCTTTGAAAATTGTTTTTGATTTCTAAATTTAGTGTTTTTGTGTTTTTTAGAACAAGAAAAATTAAAAAACCAAATGTCTATTTTCCTTATTTTTTTAGAACATAAAATAGTTTTGAAAAAAGAAACCAAACACGCCTTCTTGTTTTTGGTGTGCTATGTGAAAATTGTTATTGTTATTGCTTTAGAGTTATTCTTGTTTTTATTTCAAAAAATAAAAAAAGAAGCAAACATGTTATTTTTTATTTTGGAAACAAAAAACTGTTTTAAAAAACTGTTACCAAACTTGCCCATAATTTCCAAAATTAATCAAAATTGCTTTTCCTTTTAAATATGTTTTAGCTTTTAATTTTTATTTTTATTTTTATTTCAGTAGTAGTTTTATTTTTATTCAAAAATGTTAATAATAAATAATTTTTTAAAGAGAACAAAGCAACCTATTTAAAAGTAAAATTTTCTAAACCGAGGTGATAAAAATACTACTAATAAAGAATACAAAAAGTACTATTATACATATAATATTTTTTTTGACATCTATTCACTTTGCATTACATCATCATATGTTGTTATGTTCCTCACAAGTTTGCCCCCATTAGAACTTGAACGCTGGATCTTTCCCCTCCAAATGCCAATTGAAGCTCTTAACCACTTAAGCTATATATGTCTTATTAGCTATTATTTATATACTATTTTACTAAATATCATTTTTAGTAATATAATTAGACATATATTTTATAACATGACTTTCAAATTTTAACTCACTGAATGTACACTCAACCAATATAAGTTTTAAATTTCATTGAGCATTTTCTTTATTTTTTCCTAAATATAAAGGTTAAAATTTAGTGATAATCTAAATCAAAGATGAATTAAGTTTAATATCCTCACATAAGTAAAAAAATAATTTGTTAATTTTTATTCATTCACTGTCGAATGCGAACTAAAACTCTAACTAACATGACAATTAAAGATTTTGTGCCTAATTTAAACTTAATAAATACTAACTTTACATTATATTGCACATAATTAATTATTTGTATAAGGTTACTGAGTTAAACCATCTTATTTTAATTAATTTTAAAAATTAATTTCAAATATTCTCAATTTAAATATAGCAATCTTTAATTTTCATTTTCATTAAACTAATTCATATAACTATTGATTGAACTTGACAATGAGAATTAAGAGTGAACATGCATGAAGTTATCCATGTATATATAGTATATGAAGATCATACTTTACTTAATGTGACTCATTTCACACTTTTTTTTAAGTTGCGCTACAATTGGGATCATAAGTCTATTGGAGAGGAAATAACTTATCTATATTTTTCTATCAAATGAATGTAATACAAATGCTAGTACTATCTCTAAATGTTATGTGATATTTAGTTATTTTTTCTTTTAAACGACATTGTTAGTACTTATATGGTTAGTTGGTGACTATCATGGCTTGCCTTTAATTCATTGATTTTAGTTCCTTTATAGCATCTTTTATTGTGTTAAGCTGATTACATAATCCATATTTGGTTAAAAAATGTAAGATTTTCAACATTTTATAACTATTATGATTTAATTACTTGATTTCATCATATAGGAATGAGAGATAGTTATCACCGCTTACTTATATGGTAAAGAAATGTAGCTAAATTTAGAAAGGTTTCCGATTGTTTTTTAATTTTATGGATATGGTCGACATGCAGGGGATATTGAAGGAGATGGTAATCGATGATGCCTTTTTCAACCTGAATCGGGCCGAGCTCTGAAGCTGCTGGGCCCTGAACTGACCTGTTGCTGGGCCGACCGTTGTGCTTTGGACGTTGACCTCCGCAAAACAAGAAAGAAGGAGGGTTGGCTGGGGCTTCGCCGTGGCCACTCCAATGCCTAAGTCAATTCTTCCCTGAGAGAAAAGATAGACTGCTTAGAGGGCGAATGTTTTTGCATACCTTTTACCGATGGGGTGTCTATTTATGCGATATGCTTTTCTCCCAATCGATTTTCGATAGCGATTCTTTCACATTGATGGGGTATTTTCTGCTCTTTATCACTATCGGATTAATAAGGGATAATGAGGGAGCGCTTTATCAGAGTTATCCTACTTCCTCATCAAGTAGATTCAGTTTGTTTTATAGGATAAGTTGGTATTGGGAATTATCTTACTCTCACTCATGAGATTTGGTTTGATTTATGCATGGGCTTTTCAATTGGTCCATGTGCTTGGCCCCTGGGCAAACAAACGAGGCCCCCGGTTTTGGGCCATGCCAGGCCCGCGCCCTCACCTGGTCGTCTTCCTCGGGCTTGGATAAGGGCCCGCGCGCCTGGCTTAAACTGGTTTAAAGGCTCAGCCTGTGGCATGCGTGAGCTGTGTGGCCTAGATCATTTTGGAATCAAGCATCACTGAGCTGGTTTCAGTACTGGTCGAAAGCAGGCTTGTCACTGGCTTGCTTGATGGTCTCGGTGATAATGACACTTTTCTGGCTTTTTCGCACTATTTCTTCCTACCTCAGCTTTTGAGAGCATCCTCTGACCTGCTTTCCGGTGTTTCCCAGGCTCCAGCTTTCTGCTTTCCTGTTCAAAGGTTTCCTCTCTTAATATTTACTGTAATTTCCATGCAGAAGTCTTTCAAGGTTTATGATAACTCTGGTTTGAAATCCTTGTCCCAATGCAGATCATGCCTTCTCTTTTCCTGTCTTGATGAGATTTTCAACGCTATGGTTTAGCTTCAATAGTTTTTCCCGCTGATTCATTCCATCTACGGCCTAAGCCCTGCTCTTCCTTCTTCGCGCAGATGGTGGTGACTTCCGTCGCCTCCCCGCTCCTGAGCTTGACACGTGGCGGGGTCTGAGTTCAAATGCCTCTGGAAATCCCCTTTCCTTGTATGCGCAGTAAGATAATTGGACAGATCAGCTGACTGTGACTTTGTAGATATCTAAGTCACCATGGTATGCTTCCATGGTGTAACTGCTGAGAGTTTAACTTTATGTGTATATTCTTTTATGAGTTAGAAATTCTCTTGGTGTCTGTGTCTAGTCTCCCGACATTTTGACTTCGTACATGGTCCAAGTGCCCAAGATGCATAAGCAGGCTTTCCATGGCCTTTGAAAATGGTCTCTGTTTCCCTCTACACCCCTTTATAAAAAGGGTCTTGCAACATTTTAATGTCTGCCCCTCCCAGCTTTCGCCCAATTTCTGGGGTATTCTAGTTGGGCTGTTGGTTTTCTTCAGGGACAAGGGCTTTGGTGTTCCTAGCATAGCTGTGTTCTTGGATCTTTTTAGTGTGAAGGAGGCCTCCGAGGGCTTCTTTTATCTATCCAGGCGTGCTAGTGCTCCTTTGATTATCTCGGATCTCCCATCTTCCCATAAACTTTGGAAGGAGTGTTACTTTTTCGTTAGTGGTAGCAGTTGGGAGTATGACCCCCTTGATAAGGATGACACCCTAGGTGTTCCCGCTGCCTGGACCACTCTTGAGAATCTACGTGATCACCGCTTTGGTTTAGTTTGTCTCTAAATTAGATGTGATAAAGGTGTTCTAATTCTGTAGATTGCTGTGCGCCTTCGTGTTCGCCTCGATCTCACCAAAACAAAGTCATAAAGCGGAGCTCGGGCCGGGTGTCTCGTTGCGCTACTTGACACCAAGCTGATATTCCCGATCTTCGTGCTCGAGGTCCTCCCCGTCCGCCGCTGGTGACCCACCCTCCCTCCGTTATGAATTTTTCTGGCGAAGCGGCCTCCGCTGTTAAGCCCACTATGAGCTGGCTTGAAAGAGACGCGTCCTGGCAACCGGCGGCTTTAAACGATTCTCCCAGCGTCGCCGCTCCGCGTGTGTCCCGGGCAGGATGCTCTTCTTCCCGCCGGCTCATGCCTCCGGTGTTAGCGGCTTCCAGCGCCCCGCTGAGCTCCTGGGGGCCCCGGTGCTTCAGCCTCTCTCCGGTCCCACGCAGCCAAAGACCTCTGAAGTGGTCGCCGAGCCTCCGCTTGAGGTCATACCTATCATTGCTGAGTCCCTCAGCAGAGCGCAGCCTCCTTCACTGAGGGTGGAAGAGTCGAGGGGAACTCAAAGCCTAACGCGAGATGGCGATTCCTTTATCTCTAATGTCGAGCTTGCTACCGCGCTGGCCCTCAGCCCATCCTGTGAGTAACTGACCAAGAGGCCTGGTGCCCCTCGCCCATTGAGGAAGCCTTGGTCAGGTCCCTCCAAATGGTCGCCTGTAAGTTCCCCTGCCCTTTATGCTTGCTTTCATCTGCCTGAAAGGCGTGTTGACTTTAAGTCAAGATCACAGTGGCTACTCATTTGAAGAGTTTAAATTAAGAGGGCCGATCGAACAAGGGCCACGCCAAAGCCGCTGGGAGTCTACAGCTGTAGGATCGCTTCGTTGTCGAGCTGAAATGAGTCGCGAGGTCTAAAAGTAAAATATGATGGAGGAGGCCGAAGCTTAAGTCCGACTTAAGGTACTAATCACAGAGCGCAAGCTGAGAGCAGGGAGGAAAAGGCTCAGGATAGCCTAAAAGTAGCCGAGGTCAAGCTTCGGGAAGTCAGGGACGAGCTGCAGGCTGCCCAGATGACCCATCGAGGCCAGGATGGCTGCGTGCCGCCCGCACTGCTTCCCGCGCAACCAGGATGAGCCGCAATCATCCCAGAAACGATGCGGGCAACTAGGAAGAGCCGGGGCGTGGCCGCTAGAGACTGAGCCGCTTAATAAAGCAGAGTTGTTTGATGGAGCCCGTCAATAAAGCTCCGAGGTCGTGCCTACTGAACGCCCGACCTAGGAGTGCTAAGTGGGCTGCGAGGTGACCTTCAGAGGCAAGAAACTCTTGTTGTTCAAAGGACGGGCTATAGCAAATTCCGAGGGATGAGTCTTGCCCTTAATGGGCTTCTGGATGGCTTGCCTTTCAAAGGAAGGCTGCTAGTGCCTACCCGGGCTTGGATCTTAACTTCGATATCCCTAGCGATGAGGAGGCGGAAGAGTGTCTTTTCCATGCACCGATCCGATAGCCAAATACTCCCGTCGAGGCCCAAGCCCCCTTCGCCTTCCTCCCTCTCTCAAGGCCCAACCCTTTCTAGCTTCACTTGCTCATTTGTTTTGCTTTTTTTCGGGCTCGCGCCCTGGGGACTGGCGATAACATCGTTTCAATGAAACCCCATTTTCTATCTCGTCGCTTTTACCTCTAGTTACGTTCCTTTTGTTGTTCTACCCGAATCCGATCCGCCCTAGGTTACTACGCGCCGCTAACGGGCCGAGCTTTTCAAACCGACCGCCGGGGCTTCATGTGGCTTTAACTTTGCTCGAGCTCGAATCGGCTCTTGGTCGTGATGGCCCCGAGCCGAGCGCTGCTTCTTCAAACCGAGTCGATGAGGCTCGTAGGCTAACGCCCGAAATGAACTGCCGCCGTATGGCTTGAGTCGAGCAACAGCTTCTTCAAACTCGAAATGATGAGGCTCCGCGGCTAATCAGCCGCGGCCGGTCGGTTTTTAGCTGCATGGCCCGGAAGGAGCCGCCGAAGCTCGCCAAAACCGAACTGCCGAGGCTCCGTGGCTAATCGCTCGAGCTGAATCAGTTTTCAATGCACGGCTGATTACGCCGAGCTTCTTCAAACCGAGCTAATGAGGCTCTAAGCCAATCGCCCGAGCCACCGCTCTCGGGCCAGATGCGGGTTTGCCGGCGCAAATGAAGTTTCTTCAAACTGGCCGGCGAGGCTCCGTAATCTACCTGAGCTGAACTAGTTTCAGATGCATGGCCCGAAGCCGAAAGGCTGAGTCATCAAACCGGTTTCATGAGGGCCCGCGGGCCACCTGCCCGAGCTGGACCCGGCCCCGGGCCTACAGCCTGAGAGCTGAAAGTAGCCGGTTTCCTCAAAACCAGCTGCCGGTGGCTTCCGAATCGTCTCCGGCCCGCTACCGAAAGTGTGGCCGCTTTGACTTCCACTTCTTGGAAAGCATGGTGCAATTATTAATAGTCAGTTCATGGAGAATTTGGAACGATTGTGGCGTTTCCCAGTAAGCTGCCTTTCGTATAAATGGCATTACATCCCCGCTATGTGAGCTCATACTTCAACCTTCTTCCTTTTTATGCAATCGGAATGAGGCTGGCCAAGGCTTACTGCCCCTGTGGGTCCTTGCGATTCTCGTCAATCTCATGGACCTTCCTCGCCTACGGAGTTGTGTTTTTCCCTAGTTTCCCTTTGTGGGAGTTATGTTAGTTCCTTAGCTTCGTTTCTGTGAATGCTGGGAGTATATGTACACTTAAGACGCTCTATTTTTCTCCTCTTCTTTCTTTCTCTTTCTCCTTCTCCTTCTTTTCATTTCTTCTCTCTTTCTCCTTTCCTCTCTTCCTCTCACTCGCACTCTCCCTTTACCTCTCTCTTTCTCTTTCTTTTCTTGAGATTTTCCATAATGAGGGAACCTGCCATCGTTTTTTTTTTTTTTAGATGTAGGGAACTATTGGATCGGTGATCGTAATCAATCGTACCTTATTTATTGAATAAAGAGAAAATTTTTTTGAATCAGCGAATTTTGCAATACATTCTGATGTATGTAACTTTCTCGTACATTACCTGGTTGAGCTGTCTGAGACGTCTGACACTAAACAAAATAATCAATAAACACACACCAGCCATCCGAAAAACTGATGATGCCATTTTCAAGATTACAACCTAAGCTTTAATGGAGTAAAAACGCTTTGGTGCCCAAGATTCCAAGCATGAGGTAGAGACCTTCTTCCATATGGAGTTTGTAACGCTGTGTCTCGATGGATGCGAGATACGATATGTGGGCTTACCCGGGGCCAGCCCTAGTTTTCCAAGTGGCCGGATTTTTCCTCGCTTGCGTGCTTTTTAAGATTAGAACGCCAGCTTGTAACTCTTGGGTTTGACTTCGGTCGTAGTACTGCCATCTTCCTTGGTAGTCCCCTCCCGACGCTTTTAGACTCAATCACGCCAATTCAGAGGTCCAAATTTAGGCGGAGAGCCTCTTCGTTATGTTCCACGCTCGCCAATTCGACCCTTAGGGACTTTAATCCGATTTCGACAAGGGCTACCTCCTCGGTGCCAAAAGTTAGGCAATGAGTTTCTCGAAAGGCTCACTTCCTGCGCGTAATTCGTATGCCCATAACACCTCTGGGAGGTATTCTACCCATTTGCCTTTTAAGATCTTCTCTAATTTGGTCTTCAATGCCGCTATGTCTGATGGTGACTTCGCTGCCCATTGACGCAAACGAAAGCCGGGACGAGTAGTAGTTCTTGATCCCAAGCTCGGCACAAAAATCCCTAAACTTAAGATTGTCGAATTGCTTTCCATTGTCTGACACCAGAGCTCTTGGGATACCAAACTTGCATATTATGGACCGCCACACGGTGTTTATTATCTTCCTGCTCGTGATAGTGGCCGAGAGCCCGCCGCCATTTGGGTGAATTAATCCACTGCTACAATGATGAATTTGCATTGGCTCTTCCCAATGGGCAAAGGTCCCAATATGTCCAACCCCCACTGTTGGAAAGGCCAGGGGCTTGTGACCGACGTCAATGGCTTGAATGGGAGGTGAGAGACTTTGGCGTGCTCCCGCAAATTTCGTGATTTACCAGGCCGGCCGCGGCTCTCAGCATTGTGGGCCGCAGTATCCCGCCTTAAAGCTTTCCTGTTAGCGCCTCGAGCCCCAATGTGATTTCCTGCGATGTCTTCATGTACCTCCTCAAGATGAGGCCTGTCTTTCCCTGCAATACTCTTCAGGATAGGTGTGAAAAAACCTCGCTTGTAAAGGCTTCCTCGATGAACGGTGAACCTGGCCGACCTCATCCTAAGCTTAAAGGCCTCTTTTGGGTCGTTGGGTAGCAATCCTTCTATTAAGTAGTCCCAATACGCATCCAAATTTCACCGACGTGATAGGGGAAACTTCCACGCCATTGAGATCATGAGGTTCAAGAGGTGTTCGACAAGCATCACCGCTTAAGATCTTCGTGAGGTCAGTGACCGCCTTTGCCAGTGGTATCCGCTCGGGAATCTCTCTTCTCCGGTATGTGTGGTCCGACCTCGGACTCAAAGACGAACTTTTTCAATATATCGCGTACCTTTTTTAGGTATAGGATCATTTTTTTCACCTTTTTGGCATCATAGCGCCTCTATTTGTCTTACTACCAACCGTGAGTCGCCAGACACCAAGATAGTCAACTCCATTGAATGGGTGGGAGGCTGGAGTCCTAATGATGATTGCACCATACTCTAGCCCCGCTGTTGGAAGCTTGGGAACCCGAATATGAGCGCATACTGGGCATTCATTCCTTCCGGGAGGTCAGATTGGGGCCCGGCCCCGCTTTCCTTAAGCATCATGGCCCCAGCTCTACGTACAGCTTTTACGAGGAGGCCAATCATCTTTTGAGTATTCTAGGCAGGTTCTACCGAGGTGAATTCCATGACAAAATCTGCTAAGACCTACCCTTTTATTACAGTTTTTGGCTTATATCTGATGTCGAACTCGCTCAGCTCTATGGCCCACTTCATCAGCCTTCCTGAGGTCTCTAGTTTGTGTAGCACTTGCTTCATCGGGTATTCTGTTGGGACTTCAATGGTATGAGCTTGAAAATAAGGAAGGAGCTTGGCCACGGCTGAAGAATGCTGTGGATTAGCCTTCCACCCTTGGCACTTCCTCCGCCTCCCGCAGCCTCGGCCAGCGCAGAGCAGACGTGGATGTTATACTCCGGTCTTTTGTCTCCGATAAGGACTACGCTGTAATGTAGTAAACTAAACTCGCTGTGCATTGCAGTGCTGAGCTCTCCCTCATAGGGGATTACCAAAATGGGGAGAGAGCTTAAGTAAGTCTTCAATGCTGAGAACGCTTCCTCGCAACACGTATCCCATTGAAAAGCTTTAGAACCCGGGAAGCATGGTCGACATTTATCGCCGGCCTTGGATACGACCTACTTTTTAACGCGAATATTCTTCGCTACGACGTTGGACCTCTTTATGTTTGACGGCGCGCATGTCGAGCACAACCTTGCCTATTGTCTCAGCATCTTCTGCTATTGATTATGAAACCTAAGAATTTTCTGGACGAGACCCTAAAGGCACATTTGGTTGGATTCAACTTCATGTTATATTCTCTCATGATCTAAAATGCTTCGGACAGATGAGCTATGTGGAACTCGGCCGTGGTTGATTTTACCAACATGTCATCATATATACCTCCATGGATGCTCCTATTTGCTTCTGAAACATCCTGTTCACCAACCTCTGGTAGGTAGCTCCTGCTTTCTTTAGCCCAAAGGGCATCACTCGATAAAGAATGTGTCCCTGCCCTCGCGACGAACCAGTCTTTTCTGATCAGCCGGACCCATGCGCCGACCCGGCTGTAGTCGGAGAAAGCATCCATGAAACTGAGGAGTTCATGGTCGGCGGTGGCATCCACTATGAGGTCAATCCATGGTAGAGGAAAACTATCTTTTGGGCATGCTCGGTTGACATAAGTGAAGTCGATGCAGAGTAGCCACTCTGTCGCTCGCTGACGAGCACGACGCTACCAACCATCCGCAGTACTCCACTTCTCCGATTGCCCTGCCGGGAGGCTTCTGCCGACCCTCCCCTCGTTGATTGCTTTTACCTTCGAGCAAAGCCTCTTTTTGCTTGATCGCTTAAAAGATAAATGACGCCCATTTATGATGATTTATTTGTGGGGTCTTATTCCTCCTATATCCATTCTACTCTGGCTAAGACATCCTTGTTCTATTTCAAGAAATGGGTAAGGAGACTTCTGAGGTCTTCCGCAAGCTTGGAACCGATGTAGGCGAGGTGTTTAGGGTTATCATCTAACGGTACAGGCTCCAGCTCTTTCGAGGGCTTAGGTTGGGTGTTTATCTCATTGGCAGACAAGAGCTCAGCCCAAGTATATAAGGCAGCCACCGCTGTTTAGCACGCCGAGTAACACTCCCTGGCCATGCGCTGGTCTCCTCGAACCATTCCTACTCCGCTTGTGGTAAGAAACTTGATCATCATATGGTAAGCGGAAGGGATGGCCTTTATGGCGTTGAGAGAGGGTATGCCTAGTAACATGTTATAAGAAGATGGGGCGTCTACTATGTGAAATCTCACCGCTGCGGTTGTTGGCATGGGGTCTCCCAAAGTGAGCAACAAATCAGATGGAGTTCAAAGGTAGCACTTTCTTCCAGAGAATCACAGCGGTGCTGACTGCTCCACTTTCTCCCTTCCGATGCCCAATCTTATCGGGGCGCCGGGCGCGAAGATGACGCCTACCGAACTCCCATAGTCGACCAAGACCCGATGGATCGTTTTGTTAGCCACAACTGCCCTTATCACCAAAGGATCGTCATGGGGGTGTTAGCATCCCTCCAGGTCCGAATCCGAGAACGTAATGGCTGTGTCAAGTCGAGGAAGTTCGACACCGCTCATTTCATTATCTCTCCCGACCCGATGCTACGAAACGCCTTCTAATAGAGCGCCGGACTCCCGCTCCTACAAATCTCCAAAAACGGCGCGGATTTCCTAAGGGCCAAAGTGGGTGCCGAAGGTTATCTCACCAGGTGGTGGTTGCTAAGCCCGATTCGCCTTCGTATGTTACGGCTACGGAGATATCCGCGCTGAATCAAATATTCAATTTCCTTCCTGAGTTGTATGCAATCGTCACTCAAAGGTCTGTGGTCCCTATGGAACTCACAATACTTGGTGTTATCCCTTTTGGTAGGGTCTGACCTCATATGGGACGGCCATCTCAGAAACTGTTTGTGTTGTACCTCGCGCAAGACCTACGATATTGCGGCTGTGAGGGGGGTAAACCGCCGAGGTGAATATTGTTGTCGCAGCTCGGGCTGAGGTGGACCCAAGCAATCTCTGAGGCTTCCACGCCTTTTCGGGGACCGTTCTCTATCTTTCTTTGGGGACCTCTCCCGGTCTCTTTGTCTCTTAGGGCTCCGTCCCTATCGCTTGTCACCTCTTTCTTTATGGGTCAAGAGCCTTCTCGATCGAGGGCTTCTTTTTCTGCTTATACTTCTCGCTTTAGCGAGTACTCGCCATGCTTGCTTGAGGATTCTTTGAGATGGAAAACATCAACCTTTGGATCGCACTTAGCCCAAATGATGAATGTGGTGACAACGAACTTCTCTGGGCCCGGGTATATCTACCTTCAAAGACTCCTCGCATCAACCTCGACATAAGACTCCTAGCAAAGTGGTTTTCTTGCGAGCCTCACTATGGTCAATAGGTGATAACTCTAGCTTCCCAGATAAATTCTGGCTCCAATGAAATGGGAGACGAACGCAATGGAGAGCTCTCTAAATGACGAGATTGACGATGGTGGAAGCCTGTTAAACCAAGCCAGCGCTGGGCCTTTTAGCGTGATAGCGAAAGCTCTGCATCGCATGTGGTCCTACACCATGTAGCTCCATCCGACTTATAAGTGCTGAGATGATCGACGGGATCTTTAGCACCATCGGCGCTTCATTCAAGGGTATCGAACTCGCTGGAAAGGGAAGCGGAGCACTTCACAAAACTGGACTCCGCTTGTTGTACCAGGCGTCATGCAGTCAAGGGCTCGAATCTCTTTACAACTTCCTTCATGCGATTGAGAGCCCTACGGAGGCCCTTGAACCTCCGTCTCCCATGATCGCTCCCATTCCTTGGCCGAGGCTTAGTTCCTTGTTTCATATGTGCCCCCTGAAAGCGTTTTGTCGCCTCTCTCTGGGTTAGGTGTGGTCCGTGCCCCTGGCTCGGTTGGATTCTGCCTCCGTCTTAGCACCTCGGGGAGTGCAGAGGTGTGGTTGCCCTTCGTAAGGGGTGATGTTATGGCCTTCTTGAGTTTGTCGCGCCTCCCGTGGCATTGTGACCGCCGTGAGTTGCTCTCAACTCTCCTATCGCAATGGGTGAGGCGAAAGGCCTCCACCTCATCCGTGTCGGGCCGCATTGTTTCTAACGACCGGGAGGTCGGCCGCTCATCACGCGCCCGGCTGGTCCTACATCCTTGAGGATTGGCGTTGCTCCCCGCTTGTGTTCCTCAGCTGATAACTCGCTACTAAGAGATCAACTTTTTGATTTGTAAAGAAACTCATTGCTCCTACGCACGGCGCCCAACCGATGATGCATTTTTCAACCGGAACTCGGGCCGGAGCGCAAGGTCGCAGGCCGCTGGCCGAATCGACTATTACCGGCCTACCCACGTGCCTCGATCGTTGACCTCCGCAAAACAAGAGCAGTGAGGGCTCGGGCAGGGCTTCGCCGCCGGTCGCCTCGGCCTAAGCCGCCTTCCCCGAGAGAAAAGATAGACCGCTGTAGGCTTAATGTTTTCGCTGCACCTCACCGGATGAAGGTCTCGGTATTTATAGTATTGGCGCTTTTCCCAATTGGATGGTGATAAGGATTCTTTCCCATTTGATGGGGTATTTTCTACCTTTATCGCTATCCGATTAATAAGGGATAATGAGGAGCAATATCAGGAGTTATCCTACTTCCTCATCAGAGATTCTATTGTTTTTATAGATAAGTTGTTATTGGGAATTATCTTACTTCCCTTACTGATGAGATTTGGTTTGATTTACAAGACATGGGCTTTTCAGATTATCCATGTTGTTGGCCCTAAATAACAATCAGACTCCTGCTTTTGCCCAATGCCGGCCTTTCCCAAGGCCTCACTGGTCGCTTTTCCTCGCTTGGCGAGTGGGCCTGCGCGCCTATTTTTTAAACCCTATTAGTAATATTAACAATAAAAGGGTGGAAGATATTAATATTGAGGCATGTTGATGGATAACTATCTTCATTATATAAATCAATGAAAATCATAATAATATATTGAGAAAATTTTACAATTTTAATAAGAAAAGTTATGAAAATATTTATTCATATAGAAATATTAAGACCAGTTTATGAATACTTGTGTATTTGCTAAAATAACTTTTTCTTTAGACCATTTTGAGGAAATAAAAAAAAAAACAAGCTAGTAGTGACAAAGAAAGAATTCAAATATTGATAGAAATTGATTTTAATTTATATTACTAGAGATCCTTATTTTCCTTTTTTAATGATTTACCTATATAAATGAAAGCAAATACATAAAGGTATTTTCTTTTACCAGTACCTATTGGTTTATAAGACAATCAATAATAAGAAAAGAAAAAGTAAACATGAACTCAATAATCTTAATTGAGTATAGGTTTTATTTTTCATTTCCTACATTTTCTTAATAACCAAATATTTGATTCTAAATATTTTTCATTTTTGTATGTGGATTTAATTTTAGCTTAAGAGTTGAATGTAATAGAAGAATCATTTATTTAATTGTTGGAAGGACGGAATAGATTTATTATATTATTTTGAAGGGTGACACTATTCAGTTAGATGCATTAAATATTGGCTCTTATTTTCAATGGTTATAACTCTAAAGGCATGGACACATATTTTAAACTCCACTGTATATAGGTCTAAGCACAATGTTTATTCTTGTTATTTAATGTATTTTTCATTCCTGCTACTTCCATTCCCGCCGGTTATTGATTACCTACCACTTCTTGATAAGAATTATATGACCTAGTTCATACTACCAAAGAGGTTCAGACAACCTACATGCTACACCCCTGCAAACCTAACACTTTACACTATTGAAAGCCCCAAGCTTTCTTTCACTTCACCACAGCAGTTCACATACCCTTTCTTCTCATTTCCTTCCTCATTTTTCTTTCCCCATTCTCTCTCAATTCCCTGACATGACATGGTCGATCTCTAATAATGAGCGAGTCTATCAGCACCAAAGCCCGGAAGTTCTTGTGTAGATCCCCATAGATGATTTCCACTTGGCAACAATCTCCTTAAAATTTTGTGTAGTAAATAGTAATAGTCTTTGGAAGCAAGCAAAGGGACGTCATTTTGGGGAAAAGCTAGTAGAGGGAAGAAGAGGAGAAGAGCTAAAGAATGTACGTTGTTGTAATAATTTATTGATTTATCCATCTCCTTCTCTAATTTGATATTATATTTTTTGGGTATTGTTTCTTGTTGGTGTTCTCGTATCTAATCTCCTGCCCAATATTTAGTTTATAATAACCTAATTTGGTACTGTTACTAGAACCCAGATTTGCATTCCATAAGGACTTTATACGTATTATGTTTCCTTTTAATGGGTTTTGTACCCTTTTTTCTTCTGAAAGTTTTCAGAACATGTTACTATGTTTATAAACTTAAATTTGAATAACTAGGAGTGACTTTTGCTTGGTTGTCATGTTTATAAACTTAAATCTAAATAGCTAGGAATGGGTTTTGCTTTGGGGGTTTGCTTTTCTTCCTTTCCTTTCTAATTTTTTTGGTTTGTTGAAGCTGCAACTGAGCTTTGTGTTGCTTATATTAGTTTGTTTAGATTTTTTCAGTCCCACTTTCTTTTTCTATTTCTTGCTTGAATCTTGTTTTTCTTTTGTGGGATTACTGGAGACACTCTAAGGTAGATTTCTAGCTACTAGTTTTCATGGTTTGGGTTTCATTGATGTTGGCAAAAGAGAATGATATTTTTTTTTATTGTGATTGTTCTGATTTGTGGTATTGGACATCAAGTTTGTTGAGGTATATGGTACTGAGAAGCTTGCGGAAAGATGGAGTGTTGTGGTGTGTATGAGTGTTGTGTATGAATAGAGGAAGGAAGAGTTAAGGTTGTTTTTCTCAAAAAAAATTTCATTAATGCTTTTCCTCTCTTTCACGTTTCCATACTCTGTTTTCACATGTATATTTATTCACATGGATGTTTTAATGCTTATTAATTCATTTTTTCTCATTCTCCCTTAATAATTCTCATTCCAAACTTTGAGTTATTAATAATCCTCATAAGTGACTTCATTCAATCTCTTAATAATTCTTCCAAATTTTGTGCTTTAACAACTCCTGTTTTGATTCTCATATATTCGTGTAAATTAATTTCCCTGATTTCTTGTTTTATTAATTTATTAGATAACACTATTTCTTAATGGTATTTTTTTCTATTAATATTTTTTTCTTTTTACTTTTCTGTGCTCGAATAAATTTTTTTTCAATGATGTCCAAGCTTAATAATTATTTGCAATAACTCTTTCCTTGTTTCTTAGTATTTCTTCCAAAGTTCCGCCCAATATGTGTTTAAATAATTCACATAACCAGATTTTATATTTTTAATAGTTATCAGATTAAGATTTTAAATAATCTCCTTGTATTCTGTTTTTTTATTAATTTACTAGATTTTAGTAATTTTTTAATCATTTCTTTTTAGGTTTTTTTTTAATTTATTTTTTATGTTTGTTATCCTAATAACATGCAATAATTCTAATTCTTAGATTTCTATATGCAAATTCTCTTAATTATGTTTGTAATTTCTTAATACATTTTTTAATATTTGAGGTAATTCCTCATGTTGTTTTACATTTTTTTGAAATCGTCGTAAAACGAAGTACCAAGTCGACTTCAGATGCAGAAGAAATTTCACGCTTTTCGAGGCAACTGTGGTAGCGCGGGACACTTGGCACACATTTTTTGAGGGCTCACAAGTAGCTACATGTCGTGCGTAATGAGTCAACTTCACCATGGGGCCCATGTGAACATGTGGCACTTTAATTGAGGAAAATCAAAGGTAGTGATAAATGGATAAGAATCCAAAAAAGCCAAATGATGGCTTGACATGTGGTAATGAGGGGGGACAAAAGAAGACATTTCTTCTCCATTTTTTTGTTTGAACTAAGAAATGAGTATATAAGAAAGGCATTTTGAAAAGAGAGGGGTTTAGAGAGAGAAAGTCCAATCCTCTCTAGATTTTTGCCTGGACCGTTTGCCATCGTGTCAAGAAGTGCTGCTCTTACTGTGAGGGCTAATGCTGTGGACACCGACTTTGGGGAGTTTCGACAACTCCGGGAGGTAGGGGTTTTCTCATACTTGATTTAATCCTTGTTTAAGAGCTTTGTTAATGATTTGGAGTGTTTGAGGCCGTGAATGGTCGTTTGGTCGGTCCCAAAACTTGGGACTGAAATGATGGAAATTAGGGACCCGTTTTGGATAGTCCACGGGCTGTTGGTGTGGCTTGTGTTATAATTGTGTGTTAAATTGTGGTTTTAGGTGTTGTGAGGTCGGAAATGGCCACGGATTTTGGTTCCAAGGAAGTAGAATCGATGTTGATGAGGGGGTTGTCCATGGACAGCCCACACACTATTTTTGGGACTGTTAAAAACAGTCCCGACTTTCGTGTTTGACCGAAAATGTCCATGTGTTATTTGCATAAAATTTTCTTAAAATGAATGGCTTGAATTGTGTGGAAAATGAGATGTTAATGCATGCTAATTAATGTGTTAACATGATGCTTGAATTATATGAAATATAATTGTGTGAGCCATTGAATTGATACCCGGTTAGTATATAATGATTTATATATTAACATGAATTGTTTCGAAATAGCATAATGCATTCCATATGCACCGGGGCACCCTAGAATGGTAGGTGTGAGTGCATGACATGAAAGAAAATAAAAAGGAAAATGGTTGTGAAAGGAATTTCAATGGAAGTTTTTCCGGAGAAATGGGTTGGGAGATTGTCCAACAATTCACATCGGAGGAGCCCATGAATTGTTTCGGAGAGTTATCCAACAAATTTGCCTCGGAGGGTTGTCCAATAGATTTTACCGAAACTCGGCAGTATGTTCTATAGAACAAAAACCTTTTGTTTTGAAAACGATGTTTTCTCACATTTGGCTTAGGCATGCGCGTGAGGGAGTCAGTGAGGGCTCGAGAAGTAGGAAAGGGTGAGTCACATTCTCATCCATATCATGTAGATATTCAAGTAGGATCATGTATTTTCTTGAATGTGTTTGTGTTGAACCATTGCATGTACACTTAGGTGGGGAATATTATTTCAAGTACATGGACAGTTCGGGAAGACGACGCTCATTACTTTTGAGAAGAAAGCCGATAAGTGGCTTTGATTGATTATTTTGTAAAACATGTATTAGAATTCTAAATTTTAATATATGTTTGTATTAAGAGTGATGTAATTAACTCTTGAACTATTGTAATATAGTCAGTTAGATTTTTACATTATTTACGACAAATGGCGGCCATTTTTACTATGTATGAGTCTCATGATACGAGACACACTAAGCTCGCTGCCGGTTTGTCAACGGACCCCTGGGATTTGGGGCATCACACTTAAACTAAAAACCTATAATTAAAACTTATTGAAACCATGAATTCTAAAAAAACTTAGTCAATTGTTACTTTTTTAAGATATGAAGTTACAAAAAATAAATTGAGAAAACTATAAATATATAGAATTGAAAAGGGGATTTTTTTTTTTTGAGATCCAAACATCGCTTAAATATTTTTTGGAGTATTCACTCATGATAGGTCATTTTGAATTATTATTTTTCAAAATATGAATATATATATATATATATATATATATATATATATAAGGTAAGACAAGAGTGGATTATTATTTTTAAATAAATTTGGAATAAAGTGATTAAATTCCAATTGAAATCGAAAAATAAGAAATCATTGACAATTAAGGCATATATGAAAAAGAAAAATAATAATGGAAATACCGGGTTTTTATATATATGTTTTTTTAGAGTCGGCTAGATGGTTGAGTTAGTTAGACTATAGAAGAGCAAAATTCCCTTAATGTTGCATGGGGATAAGGACATCCAACTTTATTGCATGGCCACCTTTGTGCATCATCTAAATTACATCAGCATGGCCATTAGGCTACTACATATGCATGTTTATTTTGGTCACTAGTAATGTGAAAGAAAATTGCCTATGTTAGAAACTTAAATAGGCTACATTATCATACATATATGGATTTGCTTGTGAAGTTGATGACTTTAGATTTTGAGTATTAACTTTTTTTTTTCTTGCCAAGTCTAATTAAATTTCTCTGCTCAAGAGTTTTCAAGTGAATGTATTTCTTTTTTCTTCTAGTTGGAAAATAACAAATATATTAAAGGATTTAAATATATTTCATTTTAATGTTTTTAGGGTACTTAGGTAGCATTTCAATAATTAAGTACATGCATGAAAGATTAGATTCTTCATTCTAGCATCATTGTATGAGAAAATTTTTCTTATTACATGCTTAGACTTTTGAAGTTAATAAAGGATTAAAATAGTTCTATGAATGAACTAGTTTGAAGTTGAACTTAAATTGTCCAGCATGAATGTGAGATTCTTTTTTCTCAAATGATGCTTGAATTGTCTGATTGGTAATATATTTGAAGTTACTTTATGCTTGGTCTATTTTTGTGAAATTTCAACCGTCACTCTTTGTTATCTAGGTGTATATTTGGATAAGGCTAATAGTGTAGCCTTCCCCATTTTGTGTACTTGGAGAACTATGGGGAAACACTACAAAAAATTTTCTAAAGTGAAACGAAACATAATAGCAGTTGACACATAGGGATTATGTATTCCTATATGGGATAGGAACCACCACCTAAACTAGAAAGTTGGAAATGCTAGAAAGCAAATATAAGACACGTAGTCTAAGTTGATTTTAGTTTAACAAGATAGAATGATAGTTAATTATGTTTCTAGGTTTAATATTTTGGTAATTAATTTTATTACAATTTTATGGGAATATACTTATTAAGTGATTTTTGAAGATATGAGAGTGAACAAAGACTTAGATAAATCTAATTTATCTTGATTTTCCATTCATATGGTAGTACATGAACTAGATAAGATCATAATTCTATAAGAGAATCATCTTTTTTACTTTGGTCCAATACATATGAAATTATATTATATTCAAGAAGATTGAACATAAGTAATAAGAGACATGCATTTAAATTAATAATATGGCATGAACTACAATGATTAAAGAATTGAATAACACAAATTTTAAATTTAACCATCCCACATTGATATACTTGTAGACAACATGGCATATTACATGATGGATTCTTTTTTGGTATAAGGATATAGGACTGAAATTTCAAATTAGTGCAAATAATAACTTATTGTAGAACCAAAAGTGATATAAAGCATGAGGTAAAAACTCCTTATTCTAATGTGTTGATTATATGTTAAAATTCTTCAGTGGCTTAATCTCTTTGTGCATTGAATCATAGAATGGATCGAAGTTGGATGTTTAAAGATAGAAGGTCAAGGGAGTACAAGGAAGGAGTTGAATACTTCATTAATTTTGCATTACAACATTGTCTGAATCAAAGTACCATTCGTTGTCCCTGTTTGCGATGTGGAAACTTAATACATCCTACACCCAACAAGATTCAAGAACATAAGTTTTTCAATGGTATTGACCATAGTTATCATAGATGGTATTGGCATGGAGAAGCAGGTCCTCCTAGTAAACAACCAAGTGAAATGGCATAGTGTTAAGGATAATGGCGGATTGTGGTGATGTTACTAGTGGCCAATAGAAATGGTCTGCCACAGAAGATGAGTTCACGACTGATCCAATGTCATTCAAACAATTGTTAAGACAAAAACCTTGTATCCCGGTTGGGTTGTGTACAATTCTACAAGCTTTCACATTGAAGTTAAATCAAACATGAAGGCACGATGAGGTGTCGATAAAATTAAGTTTTTCAGATTTACTCCAAATATCAGGGGATATGCTTCCGGTCAACAATGAGATGCCCTTACCTATATATGAGGCTAAGAAAACATTGAACGTATTAGGCATGGAATACGAAAAGATACATGTGTCACCAGATTACTTTGCAGAACGAGCTGACAGATGCATCTTTCATGTCCTACTTGTGGAATGTCAAGGTGGAAGGTAAAAAAGGCAGGGGTGAGAAACACTAAGAGGATTCCTGGAAAGGTGTTGTGGTATTTCCCACCCATCCCTAGGTTTAAGAGGATGTTTCAATCTCCCAAAACAGCTAAAAACCTAAAAAGGCATGCACGGAGAAGAGAAAATAATGGTAAACTTCGACACCCGGTAGATTTCCCAACGTGGTAACTAGTGAACCAAATGTGGCCTGAATTTGCTTCAGATTTTAGAAACTTAAGACTTGTCATTTCAGCAGATGTCATCAATCCTAACAGCTCTATGACTAGTAAGCATAGTTGTTGGCCTATCCTCACAATGTCGCTAAACTTCTCCCCCCCCGGTTATGCATGAAGAGTGAAATTTATGATGTTATCTTGCTAATATTAGGACCACGACACCCTGGTAATGATATCGTTGTTTACTTGACACCTTTAGTGGATGATTTGAAACCTTTGTGGGAGGTAGGGGTGGAAGCTTATGATGCACATAAAAAAGAGTTCTTCACATTAAAGGCTATTTTGATATGGACAATTAATGATTTCCCTACATATGGGAACTTATCCGGTTGCACCATTAAGGGATATTATGCTTGTCTGATATGTGGTGAAGAAACATATTCACATTGGCTAAAACATGGGAATAAGAACTCATATACATGCCATAGAAGATTTCTTCCATGCAACCATCCATTTAGAAAGCTAAAGAAGGCATTTAATAGTGAACAAGAGTTTAGGTTGCCTCCAAAAGCACTTACTAGAGATGAAATATTTAGAAAGGTTGATACAATTCATAATTCATGGGGAAAGAAGAAGGTGAAACGATGTCGATCCTTTGTTAATCCTACAAGTTGTTGGAAAAAGCAGTCTATATTCTTTGAACTTGAATACTAGAGATATTTCTATGTTTGACACAATTTGATGTCAAGTAATACTGAAGAATGTTTGTGAGAGCATCATTGGAACTTTGCTTAATGTTCTTGGTAAAACAAGGGATGGAGTAAAGTCTCGACTTGATCTTGTTGAATTAGGCATACGACCAAACTTAACACCCAAATTTGGGTTGAAACGAACTTATCTTCTCCCTACATGTTATACTCTAAGTGGAAAGGAGAAGAAAAGAGTATTGCAAACTTTGAGAATATATCGCATTTGAAGTGGCTCCCATGCTTATTGTTCCAACTTTAGAAACCTCAGAGCAGGAAGAGCAAAGCTTAGTGGTCTTAAGTCTCATGATTATCATGCACTTATGCAACAACTATTGCTAGTAGCAATTAGATTTGTGTTGCCTAAGCATGTTAGATATGCTATTACAAGATTATGTTTTTTCTTTAATGTACTTTGTGCAAAGGTGGTGGATGTGTCAACACTAAACAATGTACAACAAGACATGGTGGTCACTTTATGCTTACTAGAGAAGTATTTCCCACCTTCGATCTTTGACATCATGCTTCATTTAACAGTGCACTTGGTAAGAGAGGTTAGATTATGTGGACCGGTGTATATGAGATGGATGTACGCATTTGAAAGGTACATGAAAATCCTAAAGGGTTATGTTCGAAATCGTAATTGCCTAAAAGGGTGCATTGTTGAGTGTTATATCACAGAGGAAGCTTTAGAGTTTTGTACATAGTACATATCAGGCATGGATGCAATTGGGATTCCTTCTAGTATGAATGATGAATGGAAATGTGGGAAACCTTTACTTGGTGGCTGCGTACTTTACATTATTCATGAGATTATAAATTACCGGGAGCAAGTAATATCATTATGTTCTACAAAATACAACCTTAATGCAACCTAATATTGAGTAAGTGTCACAAATGTGGATATATGAGTTTGTTACTACTCTAACTAATATTTATGCAAACCATTATTTGCCTGTTTTTACTTCATAGTGAACATATGAAATATTTGAAGACAAATATCCTCAATCAAAGAGGTGAAGTGGTGGAGGATGAACATGTGCACACATGTAGCTATTGGCTTAAGAAAAAGGTATAAAACTCAATACGCATAGTACTCCCCTTAAATTTAATTGTTACAAATTTTAAATTACACAAACTTACATATCATCAATAAAACTTGTAGGTTTCAGATGAAATAGGTAAGAAAGTACCTATTGAAGAGGAAATTAAGTGGCTTGCACAAGGACCAAGGCATCAAGTTCTTGCTTATCCTGGTTATATCATTAATGGTTGTCATTACCATATCAAGCATCATGATGAGACACGAATCAACCAAAATAGTGGCGTTAGTATTATGGCATCGACCATGCAAATTGCGAGTGCGAAAGATAAGAATCCCGTGCTTTGTGACATGTGTTTTTATGAGGTTGTCACATATATATGGGAATTTTGATTTATAACATGTTTAATATTTGTGTTTTTAAGTGTGATTGGGTTGATAGTAAAAATGGTGTCAAAGTTGATGAGCTTGGGTTTACATTAGTTGATCTAAGCAAGATAAGACATAAATCAAATCCTTTCATTTTGTCAACGCAGGCCAAACAAGTATTTTATGTAGAAGACCAAGTTGATCCAAGATGGTCCATTGCATTATCAAGGCCAAAAATGGAGGACTTCAACATTGAGGGTGATGATAACATGATTGGATACTAGATGACATAACCTATTTGTGAATGGATGCCTAATATTGACTCTTTTGATGTAGTTGAAGACTGTATAAAATTTGTATGTGTACTGATTGTGAGGGACTTGATCAAGATCAAATATATTAGGCATGCTTTATTTTCTTGTGTTTTGTGACTACTAAGTAAACATAAGGTATTGTGTGATTTTTGGAGTTAAGTATACAATGTTATTAAGTTTTAATTTGATTCATATTAAATATGTTTTTCCTATTATACACTTCTAAGACATTCTAAATAAGTGGAGCTAGTATCATATTTCATGCCCATTGAATAGTTTCAAGTTCTATTTATTTTAATTGATATGTATAAATAAATGTTGCTTATATGTTGGTATTGTAAATTCAATTTTAGATTGACAAGATAAAACAATCACTACTTATTTCATATTGATTGAAATTTTAAATTAACTAAGGGAAAATCTCATTAAAGATTTCCATGGATTTCAACGCTAATAATTAACATTTAATGAAATAAATGTAAACATAATAACAACTTGTCCTACATAAAGTTGATTTGTGTAAGGAATCATCTAATAAGGCAAGAATCCTTTGTAATTGATTGTTGAATATTCGTTTTTCCTACCAAAACAATATATTATACTAAGAACTTGATTTTCGTCTTCTTTGCTGCTTCCTTTGTTTTAGGCAACTTGTTTATGATATGTAATAAAATTATTTTGAGAAATAAGTAAGCAAGTTGCAAAATTAGGGTAATTGAATAACATTACTTTTAGAAAATTAGAATAAAGTTTCATTATGTAAATCTATTAATGGATTTTCGACTGAATGTCAAATTAGAGAACATGTTCTTCAATTAATTTAACTTTAATAAAACTTATGTATTTGGTTTGTGATTGTTAACTATTAGTGACATTACCTTATCATGAATATTACATAAGTGAAGCCCTGTATCCTAGAATCATTACAATTGACCAATGCTTATGTGCTTAATGGTAGGAAAATCAAGCACCTTGCAATGCATCCTCAACCCACACTTCTAAACTTTTTTTTTTATGAATATTACATCTCAACTTGAAGCTTGGATTCTAACTAAAACCTTGTAACAATTGTGAATAAAATAGATATAATTTAATCAAGTCATAATGGTGGAATGTGTTTTTATTATTATTTTTTAATGAGATAAGTAGTAGTATTTTTCTTAAAACTCGATGATATGTTGTTGTTCAGATTAAGCAATAGATTCTCCTTTGACTTTTGTGCATATTTCACTATCAAGATTTAAGATGTGACACCCCAAATCTTAGGGGTCAATTTTGTAAAAAATTGAACAAGAACCGCGAACAAAGTGACCCAAACAAATTCACCATAAGAGTCGCCTCACAGCGCACATCGGGGGAGCACCAGCACCCGCCACGCAATACCACGCGCCAAGGTGCTCACATCGCGCACCGCACTCCGCCAAGGCAGCACATGCCAAACGGGACGCCACACGGCACGTCCAAATTTCACCCGCCGGGCCGCGACACTGAAGAGTTGTGTCGCAACACCAAAAGGCCAATGCCTGTTAGGACATCAAAAAGCTTGTCGCGACACCAAATGGCCAAACCATGTCACAACACAAAAATCGTGCAGTCGCTGACATCGAATCGCACCAGTGCGCCTTAACCAGTCGCGATTACTGGGAACCGCGGTCGCGACCTCGGGGCCGTCACCCCAAAGAGCCCGCCCAGGTCGTGGCGCCGCGTCTGTCATGGAGCGCTTGCGCCATCACGTTGTCGCCACACACAACCGCCTGACCGTGCACACAAGCACGCCTGCCATGCGCACACCTAGCCGCCCCTGTCATAACACCACCTGCAGTGTCGTGACCCAGGTCTGGAAATGGGCAGTAGCCCATCCCATTTATCCCCTGCACTTTTTCCTTTCTTTTCCTTTTTGTTCTACTTCATGTAAAACCAACGGAAATTCGCCTTATTACTTCAAAGGCTATTGGAACCTGAAAACTCACCAAAATGTATATTTTATACAAAAAGGAGTTAATTTACAATTTGTTTTTAATTACAAATTACAAGAAAACTGGGTCTTTTACCTAGAATTACAAAGTACATAAATAAGGCCAAATATAGTCATTTCTTCGCCTCTAAGGCCTCGGATGCATCCCACCCTAGGGCAAACCTTCAATACCTGAAATGGTTATTCCCACGACGAGGTGAGCAATGCCCAATAGTTGAATTTTCCTACATGGGTTACTCCCCACTGAAGTGCTCATGCAATGGCACACCAAACATCACCAAGGCAGGAAGAAAAATATGTCCCTACCAAATGTCTACCTTTATGGGATGCAGGAATGTGACTCACCCTTTCTTGCATCTCGAGCCCTCACTGACTCCCTCACGCATGCATGTGCCAAGTGTGAGAAACACTGTCTTTAAAACAAAGGTTTTTGTCTTTGAAAACACATTGGTCAATCTCCGATATGATTTTATTATTGGACAACCCTCCGAACAAATACGTTGGACAATCCTCCAAGATGAATTGTTATACAACTCTCCGAAACAGTCCATTGGACATCCTCTGACATAAACTGTTGGACAACTTTTCAATTCAATTCTTCAGACCACTTTCCGATATCATTTTTGGACAACCTCCGATATATACTTGTGGGCATACTCCGATAATTATCGTTTGGACAACCCTCCGATATATTTTATGTCATGCACTCACACCTACTGTTCTAGGGTGCCCTAATGCAAATGAAATGCAATATGCCATTTCACACCAATTCTTGTTAATATATCAAGCATACATATATTAACGAAATTCACACACAACAACATGTTATTTATTCATAGCAATAACCCTAAAATAGCACACTTGTACTAATCCACAATTTAGGAAATTCATCTAGAACTGCCCCAAGCAACACAAACAGCACACAAGTCATGTGAATAGTCCAACACTTAGTCTCACATTGTCCAACGACCACTCTAAGGATTTCACCACTAGGTCCAAATTTTTGGAACTAAAGGAACGGTCATCCAGGCCTCAGAACATCCCTATCCATTCGAATGGCTCTAACTGCTGAATAAATCAAGCAGAGAAAAACCCCTACCTCTCCTCGCAGCCAGTCAACTTCGCTCTCTCACCTGAGATTTGATGGATCGATCATCGAAAAATCTAGAGAAAAGGCAGAGCCCTCTCTAAAAATCCTCTCTCTATTCTCTTTTCCTCCCTCCCCAATCAAGCCATTAAGAATGGGAGTCAAGTGAGATGTCCTCTCACTTGCCACATGTCAAATTCTAAGCGACTCTTAGGATTTCCCCTTATCCCTTATCCATCTACTTTGGATATTTTATGCAATCACATGGTGCCATTTGTCTTTTAAGGGTCCCACTTTAGCCCATTGTTTGACTCATCTCACACTTGACATGTGGCGCCTCATGGGCCACTCAATCACATGCCAAGTGTCCCACACTACCCTCGATGCCTCAAAAAACGTGAAATTCTTATTGTTTTGGAATTCAACGAAATTCGATGTGGTAGCTAGATTTCGCGAGACGATTTCAACAGTCAAGTCCGTTTCATCATCCGAGATCAGGCGGCCTCGTAGATTTTGATCAAAATCACTGCTTTACCTTTTCTAAATTTCAAATTTTCTAGGGTTTCACATACTTATGTTTCATGTATTGGAAATTTTGTATAACATTAATTAATTCTTACTAATGGAATCATTTTGTAACTAACTTCTTTATATTGAGTTGACATACATTTTCAATTGATGTTTATTATTACTAATCTCGCAATCATTTGCAGAACTTGCAAGAAAAGCTATACATGTTTAGAACAAGTTTCCACCAAGTTAAGCAGACAAAGGTTAGTAAATCCAATAAAATACCACGCTTTAGTTTTGAATGTAAGATATTATGAGATTGATCATATTCTTTTTATTGCCATGTAGATGGATGAAAGGGAAGAAAAAAATAATATTACTTCACCGAAAAGGTTAAGAGGCCCAACTTTAAAACTTGAAATTGCTAAAAAGAGAAGTGAAGGAGTGAAAATTGATATTCAATATAATGATGATGGTGAGGGAGTGGGGGAGGGATATGTACAACTAATCTCATACTTGGGTGTGTTAGCATGAACCATGGTGCCAGTATATCATATTGATTGGAGGGTGGTGCCAACTGAATTGAAGGAGAAATTATGGGATTGTGTGAAGGTATATAGTAATCTTGTGAAATTATTTTCTACATTTTGTATAGCTTTCATGCTTATTGAATACTTAAGATAATTTTTATATTGTAGGTGCGCTCTAGGTTGATGAGAATAGCAAAACAACGCCATATCATCCATAGGACTAGCCTTTAGATCTTTTAAGCACACATCGACAAAAGAGTATATCCTTCCTTGAAGGATAAGCCCGAGCAATCTGCAGCTACTCAATTGAATATAATTACATTCCAATTGAATATTAGAGAAAATTAGTGGCTAATAGGTTGTCAAAAGAGTTTGAAATTAAATCAAAAAAGGGACAAGAAAGGAGGGCAAAAAACATCTATATTCACAGAGTGAGTAGGAAAGGATATGCTGGACTTCAAGAAGAATTGGTAAGTTGAATTAGTTTAGTTTATTTAATTGGACTTTTACCTTTGTAAAATTTAATGATTACCTTTTTTTATTTTTCAAAAGATGCAAAAGACAAAATTTAGGAAACCTATTGATAGACGGATCTTATGGAAGCCAGCAAGAGCGAAGAAAGGTGAATATGACATGCGTACAAGGGTCAGAAGGGCAAGATCAAGTTGTCAAACCCATTTTACTACAATCCTATTTTCTCTCCGGGGATTCACTCACCCCTCAATTGAGATCACAAAACCTAGGAATGCCGCCTCGCCATGCCAAAAAACTCGGCACTTCGTCTCAACTCGCATACAACCCGCTGACCCTTAGTGGTCTCGCAACACAACTCGTGCGCCAATGTCCCTCCGGGGTTACCTGAACACAATAGGATATCATTGATAAAGACTATGACAAACCTATCTGGGCCACGCCTGGAATACCCGTTCATCAAATTCATAAACGTCGCATTAGTCAAACCAAACGGCATCACTGTAAACTCATAATGCCCGTGAGCGTGTCCTAAATGCAATTTTTAGAACATCACCCTCCCCCGCACTTCAACCCGATGATACCCCGACCAAATCTATCTTAGAGTACACCGAGACCCTTGAGCCGATCAAATAATCTCATCCATTCTAGGGAGTGGATACTGACGTGATGGTAACCCATCATTTGCCCGTAATCTATACACAACCGCAACCCATCTTTCTTTTTCACGGTTATAACCGGAGCTCCCTACGCAGATATGCTCGGCCGAATGAATCCCTTTACTCCAACAATTCTTCAACCGAGCCTTGCTTCTCAATCCCGGGAGGAGCCATCCTAGCTATAAGGAGGAATGGAAATTGGGATTACCTCGGATCAAATCAATGTGAACTCCACTTCTTATCCGAGGTAATCTCAATATCATCTCAATACATCTAGAACCTCTAACAACTAGAATCTCATCCAATTAGAGTCCCTCCTTCCCCGTCTCCACCACATAAGACGTATAACCTTTAACAACCCTTACGCAAAGATTCTTCTCTGCTACGAAGTGAGATCATACTGAAAGATAACTCTCTCGCTTATTCCCGAACTTTACCTTCCTACTCATGCAACTTTGTAATTCCTTTTGATAACAATCTAATGTGGCTCTATGGTGCGATAGCCAATCCATGCCGAGAACCACATCAAAATCCCTCATATCCAGGGCCACAAGATCCACTGGGAACTCCTGTCCCCCAATAAGAACTCTACTATCTATGACTATTCTGTCCGAGAATGACGGATCTCCTGCTGGAAGGGAAACTCTCATACAACCCCCTAATGGCTGGGTCTCTGGATCGCCACTGTCGTTATATGGCTTGGCGCCCAACTTCTATGCTCTCCCTATAGACCTCCTAGGCTCTTTATGAACCTCTCGGGGTGGCGGCGGAGGTGGCCGAGGCTACAGCTTCTGACAAGTCGCTATAGCTACTATTTGAGTAATTTGTGCCGCCTACTCTATAGTAAACCATCCTAGAACTGGAGCTCCCTCTGGTGGCTCAGATGGTCTAGCCTGACCTTCCATTGGAGGTTGATTCATGGAGGTGGTAGTAGAACCAACTCCGTGCTCAACTCCCCGGGCATCAAGCAGACACCTCGAAAGCTTCGGAATGGCTCTCCTAGACGAGCCTCAATTTTCTCCTCACTGACAAAGGCTTTATTCTCAAAAATCAATTGTTTAATCCTTTGAAACACTTAATATGTATGTACTTTTAATTTGAAAATGTATGGTTTCCAATAGTGTAAAATAGTGTATAAGCAACCACGGGCTTAATAACATTGTGCTTCCTATGACTAGCTTCTCCGATACCAACTCAGCTGGTACTACATCCCCAAGTCTAGGGCTATCGATACCCATGCTATGATGCCCAACTCACACCCCACCCCTTTACCAGCGTGCGATGTTGTCACCGCACAAAACCCCAATCGTTACTTCAACGACTAGAAAATCCGTGGCCAGCTTGTTGCTTGGTCGAAAACTCGTATAAAATTTTTTTCCTTCTAAACTTGTGATTTTATAAAATTCGTAGCATAACAGTCAGAGACAGTATATCCCAAAACTTGTATATATAAGTTTACACTTAAAACATGGCAACCAACAACACTTCTTTTCAAAAGAGCCCTGTGCTCATCACATTTTCATAAACCAAAACTATGTACATACATATACATAACTATACAAGTTCCAAGTATTTCATATGCTAGTTAATACAACACTTATATTAGGTCGTGAGAATACTAAATGCTCCATCCACAAAGATTTCTTATACCGAAAATAGTTTTTAAAACATGAAAATAATGAGCTAAACGAGCTCAGTAAGTGTATGCTATAAAATGCTTGATTTTTCTAAAAATATCTCAAAACTGTAAAACTATATTTTACAAGACATTTTCCATAAACCTTGCTTGCTTGGCTATAAAAGTTTATAAACTTTTCATAACTTCTTGCTCACTTTGCTTTAAAAGTTTCTAAAACTTTTCATAAAATTATTTGCTTGCTTGCTTTGAAAGTTTCTAAAAACTTTTCAAACTATGCTTGCTTGCTTGCTTGAAAAGTTTCATAAAACTTTTCATACTATGCTTGCTTGCTTGCTTGCTTTAAAAGTTTCTAAAACTTTTCATAAAACTACTTGCTTGCTTGCTCTGAAAGTTTCTAAAAACTTTTCAGAAACTACTTTATTGTTTTTCTATAAAAGTTTTAAAACTTTTCTTATAAATATGCTTGTTTGTTTGCTATAAAAGTTTCTAAAACTTTTCAAATTGTTGCTTGCTTTATTTAAAGTTTCAAAACTTTTCGTAAAACTACTTGCTTGTTTTCAAATATGGTTTAATACTTTAAACCATTGCTTGCTTGTTTTCAAATATGGTTTAAAATCAAACCATTGCTTGCTTGCTTGAAATATGGTTTAATACTATAGCACCATTACATACCGTTGCAAAACGATTTATAAAATAATAGACTAGTATTAAAAAAAAAGTTTAGAACACCTACTTTTCTCTTGCTACAAACTCGAGCACGACTCACAACTTCTCCGCATTTGCTTTTACCCTACATACTCAAGAGAGTCATCACGCATAAAAACATTAATCGCCCGTATAATCGTAAAAGTTAACATAGCTACAAAGTTAATTATATTGAAACGATTCGGATTTTAAATTTAAACTTCACACGCAAGTCAAGAAGAACGCAATAACATTCTATATAAATCCAATGAAATTAAATTAATTCTTTGAGTTAATAAAGATCCAAAAACCACTCATTTTGGTTTTTTTTCCAACAAGATTTCTAGACTTTATTACCCAAAATTATTCAAAAGGTCTTAAAAAATTATGAAACTCTCCAGATCAATCCTTTATATATCCAATGACATCTCTTTAAATTTTCAATTTAAAATTTCTTCTCTAAGGCCATCAACCACATAACACAAGTTACAGCATTTTTGATGCCAAATTGGTTAACTCACTGGATCACCTACTGTTATTCTTGATTTATGGGGTCTTAACTCCATAAATTGGAAATGTTTTATTCACTCATTTGAAGCTATGGTTCTAAGGTTTCTTCTCCAATTGGAATCACCTGAATTTTTGGACTCACTTCAAAACTCCTTGTGTTTATTGTATTTTACATCTAGATTACTCAAATTGGCATAATAGAATCTTCACATAGCTCCACTTTGACAAATTTCTAAGCACTTTGGGGTTACAATTTGCATACACTTCCTTCAAGTCAATTATTCCCTAGAAGTCTATTTTACCCAGAATTTTGAATCACTCAATTTGGATGAGTGAAACTCAACTTATGGCCAAAACACTATAACAATACCCAAAACAGAGCATAACCCGTGAGCTACACGAGCTCACCTTTAAGTCCGTATTTGGGAGCCTTAGAGCCACAATTTGCTCTTAGTCCCTTTTCTACATTCGTAGCCCTATCTCTTATAAATATAATTAATCATTGTCTTCATCTATTCCCTTTTTTTATCCATATTTTACATGTACATATTGTGACGCCCCAAAACTCCGGGTCCGCTGACAAACTGGGCCAACTTGCGGAATAGTGGATGCCTGCAACCCGACACCACTTCATAGAAAATCTAGCGTAGTCTCCTTTGTACAGGAGCTCTACCCAAGGTACAAACCTGTCCCAACAAGTTTACAATGACCACACAGGGTCCATAGGCGAGTAAAATAATGGCCACTTAGGCTCTTGCATCAATACTCACAAATATATCCCAAATCCAAATATATTACATGGTTCAAGAGTTTTTATATTACTCTTAATTCAACATATATTAAACTTACAACATTCTAATACATGTTATACAACAACATCAAAGCCACAAGCTCCGCTTTCTTCTCTCAAACGGCCTCTAATGAGTGTCAGCTTCTTCCCGACGCTTCCTCTCGTAATTTAAATGGTGATCCTCGATTGTGGTAAGAAGCCCAAGAGCGAGCACTCCCATGGGTTACTCCCACCTAAGTGCACATGCATTTAAACAATCACATTCAAGAATTTCATGAACCTACTCGAATGTCTACATGCCTAAACCCTGGCAGGTCCCAAGTCTCCATCGACTTCACACATGCCTAAGCCAATATGCGAGTAAAAATACGCTTCACAACAAAGTTTTTTGTTATTGAAAACTTACTACCGAAGTTTCAAGAAAATATCGACTATCCTGCTGCGAATTGTTGGATAACTCTCCAAAACAAGCCATGGCCCCTATTCGCTGGACATCTGCTGACGTCCCTCCAAGGAAATTCTTCGTAAACTTGAAATTCCTTTCACAAACAATTCTTCATTTTTGTTTCATTTCATGTCATGCACCTACTCCTAATATTCTACTTGCCCCAAAGGTATATGGAATGCATGATGCCACCTAATGACATTCATGTTAATATATTCACATGCATATATATTAACATAATTAAATCACATAAAACATGTTATGCAAATTCACAATCAATTACACCAAATTAGCTTGCATGAGCTAATTAACAAACACAAGCAATTTATTTTGAATCATTTAACAAAACACATTTTCACACCAAAAATTTATGTGTTACTATTCATGTGAACAGTGAAACCCTCGGGTTACTGTTCATGACCACACAAATAGGAATTTTCTCCACTCTGTTCAAAGCTTTTGAGACCGAATTTACGGATAAAACAAGCCTCAGAACATTCCTAACCATTTACATGGCTCTTAGCCAAAGATTAACACAAGTAGGAAAAGATCCCTACCTCGAGTTGTCGAAACCCACCAACCGATGCCCACAGCCCTTGCCGCTGCAGATCGACTTTGCTTCTGTCTGGCCGAGAATCGATAAGGTCCGGATATCGAAAATCTAGGAGAGAAGGCACACTTTCTCTCTCTAGATTTCAAAACCAGCAACCTACTGCACCTTTCTCCTTCCTCCTTCACGTTTTGGTCTTTTAATTTTGGAGAAGAAGACACTATTCCATGTTTGTCTCATACTCATTAAACTTTCATTTTATACCATCCATGTCCTCAAGTCTTTGATTTTTTACACTTGGCACTATCTCGGCCATCCATTTCCATCCTCTCTCTACTCATGCAACATGTGCCTCATACGAGCACATGGAAGGTGGATTTTGGCGCCATCGTTACGTCTCTCAAATCCTATTTTACTAAGCATCTGACACTCCTACAAGCTTCAAAAACTCTGGAATTCTCGACTCGCTCCCTCACCACGTGGTAGTTAGATTCCAATTTAGACGATTCCAATGGCGAAGTCCATTTTTTTCATCCGAGATCTAGAAAAATTTCATATTTTTACCGAAATGACCATTTTACCCTTTAAATTAGAATTTTCTCGGGTCTTACACATATTGCTTGATATTCTTGTGACTTCACATTTTATAAACCCAATTGAACCCTCCATGTAGCAACCTGTACCAAATAATACAAGTTTTTTTTTTAACACATTTCACCAGCTCACCTGCTCACTTCAAGTTGACTTTTCAAGGATGGATAATTTGGGTTGACTTAAGACACCATTCGTAGGCCCTTGCCGATAATGAAGTCCATAGGATCTACTTGAACGCGCCAAAATCCAACTTACTTCTGATAAAAAGTTATGGCCCTAGGGAGTTCAAACATCAAGATTTTATCGTTGTCCGTCGTCCGCTTTTGACTAAAGCAACCCTAGGGCTCTATATAAAACCTAGCTTTGGCGTACAAATAGAACCCTAGCCCCAAACACTTCATTTTCAAATTCTCCAAACCCTAGAAAAATTCCCCAAAACCTGTGGACCCCGAACTGGGTTTTTTCGACCCGTTTTTAGGCCAAACGGGTTTTGGCCGTGGGAGACGTTTCCGGCCACCCTCCTTGATACACGCACTGGCCAGGTTGGAGGAGCACGACGAAACCTTGCAGGCAAAATTTCACAGCCAACCGCCGTCGGAAAAACCCGAATCGGGCAGATGAATGCGGCGGCGGAGGCGGCGGCCACCTTAGGTCATCGGATTTTGCTGTTTTCCAGCTATTCCAGGCCGACCCATACCTCCCTCCCCCCATTTTTGGACCCTCTGAACTCATTCCCGTGGTCCTTTTCTTCAGATTCCTCACCGCTTGCGATACTGAATAAAACAAATTTGCTGACGCTTGATCGGTTTTCGCCACCACAGAAACTTTTGGACCAAGGTAAGGATACTGCTGTGTTCCTGGTCTCTTGGGGTTTCCGTTGATATAAAGTTTGTAAATTTTGGAAGTCGTTTGGTTAGTTTTCCATTTTTGGGTCATTTAGGGTAATTACCGAAAATGTTTGAACTGAAATTGGGCACTAACTGGTCAAGTTAGGCAAAATTGAAGATGGATTAGTGAAATTGGATATTTTATGATTTATTGGAAGGTTCAATTTCAAAAAATTAGCCTCCAGGTAAAAAGCCCCAATTTTGGATACCGGGTCTCTAGGGCACACTGTATAATTGGATCTATCGGAGTCCAATTGAGATAGTTTCATAGTTCTGAGAATTATTCTAAGACATTTGGGGCATTCCAATGTCTTTGGTTTAGTTATTGGAGCCTAAATGGTATTTTCATTATATTACAGGCACTTACGCTGAGCATGGAGACGATCCTATAGGAGAGCAGGACTGAGCATCTGTAGTCTGTGAGTGGTTTATATGCTTTAAATGCTTTGGGAGGCTATTACGTATATAAAATGGTGGTAATTATTATATATATATATATATATATATATATATATATATATATATAATTTGATCGAATGGTTGGTTATGATAAATATAATTATCTCGTTTATATAAACAAGTTATCATTTCATGTGGATTTGTCAATATTTTAAATATTTGGAAATTTTAATGAAGTTCATGGATAAATTTGTGTATTTAAAACATTTTGATACATGGATTGAGGTTTTAACCAATTTGAAAATTTATTGATTTAAGAAAATGGATTTTGAGATTTTGTAAAATGATTATGATACAGCATCGTTGGAAAGGTATATGTGAGTAAGGATACTGTGTTGGTTGTTATAAGTTGATGTACCATATAGTACCAGAGGTTCGATTCAATATTTATATTACAGTGCACTGGTTTTGCCACGGTGTCGTGACGTTGGTTTCATCCAATGGTTATATATTATTTCCATGGCCGTGAGGTCGGGTTTACCCGACGGTTTATTAGTTGCCACGGTGTCGTGAGGTTGGTTTCATCCAACGGTTATATATTATTTCCACGACCGTGAGGTCGGTATACCCTACGGTTTATTAGTTTTCCATGGTGTCGTGAGGTTGGTTTCATCCAACTAAGTTATATACATTTCCACGAACGTGAGGTCAGGATTACCCGACAGTTTATTATTATCATTATTACCACGGCCCCTTTCAATGTTGAGGGTCATGAGGTGGGTATCCCACAGTTTATGATGGGTATATGATACTGTACATTGTTGGTTTCAGTAAGCTTATGTTCATTCAATATTTTTATAAGAATTTATATTGTCAATTTGGGTATAAGTTTGGGTTTTGTGAATGATTTTAAACGGAACCTTACAAAAAAAGAGTGGACGGAGGTCTCGAGGAGAAGGAATGTTCGAAAATAAACCTTATTTCCTGAGTAAATTATGCCACTCACCGGGATTTACTATCTCACGCTTTATTGTTTTAAATTGCTTCCTAGGTCCAGCATCAGAGACTCCACTCCGCAAATGCAGCCTTCTACATCACTCTCGCGACACCGCAGTATTCCTATCTTATCTATCTGTCTTTATCGACTTATTTATTTTTCATTTGTATCCCTAAATTAAAGCAAACACTCTTAGGAATGCTCGATCTTAGTATTGAACTCATATGAGTTTTTATTATGTGTGTTTGTGGTTAATTCCACGTAAGATAAGTCGTGGTTGTGATTTGAGCTAAGTTGTAGATCTTTATATATTTTTGAGGCATTATATTAATGCATGTGTCTACTTTCTTTCTTAAAGGGTTCCATCGATATTCCTGTGGATTGAGATGCTGAGATCACTAGGAGGGACCACCCGGGGAATCCTGGGAGGGTATTCGAGTCGGGTCTTGTCACTCCAAGTCTAAAACATGGGAGCTTAGGGTCCTCTACTAACTCTAGGATATTATGCTACACATGTATTGACTTCATTTAGGTGTAATTTTTGCTTCAAACTAATATTATGTTATTCATTATTCTTATAAAATGTGAAGGATGAAAAATTAACCAAGTTTATATGATGTCATATTTGATCATGAAAATTTGTTGATATAATTTTCACAAAATTCAAACATTTGATGGTGTCATGTGCTGATATTTTGTCATGCGACATGCAAGACATAATTGCAAATAGAAGCCTCTTAACATCTCAGTTTATTTACTCATGTATTGTCATATGCGTAAGGAACTTTATACATATATTTAATTCTACATATTAACATATTTTTTCTTGCCATATATTTTAGTTTGAAGGGAAAAAAACCTACTCACGAGTCGAGTTAGATGAAGTGAGATCTGAATGGGTCTCATTTTTTACCACTCTTATCTTAGATCAAGTATAGTAGGTATGTGAATTTTATAATATTTTCAATAAAATTTCAAACATAAATTTAAATTAATGTTGAATTTTTCCTACTTGCAAGGTAAAGGATGACATTTGCAGCTGTTGTAATTTTGAGATTACAGGATTATGTATAAGATCTTGTTGTCATGTATAGATGTTGGATTTTGGATACTTTTGGGTACATATCTACATCTTAATGTGATGAAGGTACAAGTTCATACATTGTTTTTTTTTAAATTATATATATTTACTAGGTTCTTTTTTCATAATTTTGATACATATTAATATCTTTTAGTAAGTTTTCAAATATAAACTTAAATTAATATAGTTTTTTACATATCTACAACATGTTGGATGACATTTGCGATAACTGCATTTTGAGAGTACAAAATCATATATATGTTCTTGTTATCATGTAGAGATGTAACTATTTTTTGGATATTTTTAGGTACATTATCTATATATTTTTTCCTAAAAATACATTACTACATTATTTTTGGGATATATTTGAATATAGGTTTATATATTTTTAATATGTACATTCAAATCTAAACATAAACTAATATTGTTTTTTCTTACTTGGAAGATGTTGGATGACATTTGCAGAATTGCGTTTTTTAGGAGTGCAAGATCATGCATAAGTTATAAATAATTATCTACAACTATTAGATTTTTGAGTAAATATTTATGTCTTCTCTCATATTCCCCCCTTATATTTGATAAGAGTAGATTATCATGTATGGTTGTAAGGTTGTTTATGTGAATACATTTGGATATATTTGGGTAAATGCTTATATCTTTTTTTAATATAAACATAAAGTATAATTGTTTTTTCTTACTTGCAAGAGGTTGGGTGACACTTGCAGCATTTGTAAATTTTAGAATATAAGATTATGTATAAATTCTTGCATTTTCATATACAACTATTGAATTTTTGGGTAAATATCTATCACTTTTTTTTGGATATATTTTATAAGATTACAAATTCATGTATTGTAAGACCCAAGAAAATTCAAATTTTCTGAAAAAGAGAAACTGTAATTTTACTCAAAATCCGGAATTTTTTTAGATCTTGGATGACGAAACAGACTTCACTATTGGAATCGTCTCGTGAAATCTAGCTACCACGTTGAATTTCGAGATAGTAAGAATTTTACGTTTTTCGAGGCACCGAGAGTGATGCGTGACATGTGGCAAGTGTTGAGTTGCTCACATTGAGCCACGTGTCAAGATGTGAGCAAGTCAAACAATGAGAGCTATGTGCAATATTTTCTACAAGTAGTTAGATGGAGGGATATATGTTCATCCATTAATTGTGTTTTTTAATTTTATGATTTAAGTTCAAGTCATTTGTATGTAGAAATTCTAGAAATGCCCATGACGTACGCAAAAGGAAACCAGAGAGACTTGGCATATGAAATGTGTCCCAAATTAATTATGGAGAGCCACAAGGTTTTAGAACTCATTATCAAGTTGAACCCAATCTACATTTCACAAACATAAAATTAAGTCATCTTGAATTGTGAAATAAACCAACAAGAGTATCTTCACTTTTTGTATAAATAAGAACCGTACTTCCACATGAAAAAAATCAGCAATTAAAGAATTAGCCAAACTTAATATGAATTTGGTTAAGAGTCTATTAATATAAATTGTCTTACAATATTTCATGTTCCTATTTAGGACCTTAATTCTGAGACATTATCCTTCTAATTTATAGAGAAATTTCAAGCCATTTTTTCCATGAAAGATAAGAAATTATCTAGCCATTAGTCAAGCTTCTCCATGTACACTCATTTCAATCCTTTCATACATCAACCATCTCACAATTTTTAATATTTTTACATTGATGCCATTTGAAGAGGTCCTACATAACAACTCTTTTGAAAATAGTAGGACCTATTTTTCTCATAGAAAATAAAAGACTTTTTTTTTTCGTACTTTTTTTTCAATAGAAAATAAGAAATTAGTCGCTTTTCATCCTTGCTATATCAATTACTCCCACCATATTTAACTTTTCTTGTTGGTACCTTCTTAAAGGTTCTTCAACAACCCATCTTTTTCATGGAAACCAAGAATTCTAAGGTCTTTATTATTGATTCTACACGTTATTACACATAAATTTTATGGAAAAAGTTTTTAAAAGATTTTCTTAGAAAATAAGATAGTAGCAAAGAATTAGTCAAGCTTTTCATCTTAGATAAAGTAGACAAAAAAAGAAGATATTTCCTTCCAATAATTCCAACGAGCCGCCTTGGTTTTGTTTCTTCCTTTGACTAACCAAAACTATTAATTTATCTTGATTGTAAAGGTGCATTGGCAACTTCTCAATAACCAGGGAAAAATTATCATCTTCTTATAAATTTCCAACATATGCAATGATTAATTTTTAAATTAATTTTTGAATATCTGGCTTGACTAGCAAATAAGAATAGTAATTCATCTTGATTAAAGGTGTCATACCTCTTCAAGCAAGATAGCCAAAAAAAAAAAAAACTCGAAAAACAAGTGGATTTTAGTTTAGGATGTTATTCAGAGTGACAGAGTGCAAAACTAGATCATGGTCCATGGATATCTTGATAAGATACAAGAAAGATTTTAGAAATCTCTTCCGCGTAACATTTACAAACAACGTACCGCTCTTCATCGAAAATTAAGATGAGCCTTACCGTGGTACATACCTAAATCCAGCTTTCACCGCGATGGCATTTCCCCTCCGTGAGCCACACTTATTTAAATCTATTTGAGCCTTCTACTATACAAGAGCATTTTTACAAAAAAATAATAATAAAATAAAATAAAATAAAATAAAGGATAAAACAAAACATAGCAGGAATTTTTTTCTTCCAAAAATGGAAAGAGAAGAAAGATATCTATAGTCGCTTACTCACGACGATTGACTTCGTAATTAAATTAGTTATCCAACTTCCGCATCATTTAAAAGAAGTGGGATAAATAAAAGCTATTTTCTTAACTTAACCATTTATAGCTCCAAAAAGAATATCAAAAAAGAAAACAAACCTAGGTATCATAATTATTTTCCCTAAATTAGCGTGTACTAATAGGTACGGGTATGGTGATTTTGTTTTTCTGCTTTATTTAGAACTAATAAAACAAATTGGATATTATTTTCCCAAACATGACTATTAAATGTTTTCCCATGAATATGAATACTTAGTTCATATTTCTTTGTTCTTTTTACCATTTTACAAAAGCAAAAAGGGAAAAGAACAAAAAGAACTCGGTTGTGCACTAAGGAAAGACTCTCATATTTAGGATTATGTAGGAAGACTTGCATCAAGAGAGAATAATTGATATCTACATCACAAATTTAAGATTGAAAACAATTGTATGGTTGATATATAAGAGTGAACCAAAGGCAATATTGAGGAGGAGATGAATTCAAGAAACATTAGATAAGCAATCATGCTGCGAAACTTCTTACATTAGGCTCCCCATCAGATGGTTCTTCCACTGAAGCCTTCTCATGACCTTCATTCCTTGCATCACTTAAGGAGCTTTTAGAGTGCAACCTTATTAGGTGTAGTATGACATTATCTGAATCAATGTCTTTCAACTGAATTCTCTAGCAAAAAACATAAAATTTCTGTACTGACCCCAAGATATACCTTTATTTTTCTTGTGATTGTTTATTTTCTACTTTTTTTGTAGATTTGGGATCTTTTGCTCACTTTTACTAAATTTCAAATTTAAATAATATGTTAGATTTAACTTCTTTTTCTTCCTTTTATTTTATTTTCCTTTCCATTTCTCCCAAAATTTTCTGGAACCAAACACAGATAGAGCATCTAGATTAGTGCAGTAAGCAGCATCCATTATCTAAGTTGAATGTGATTGCACATTATTTACAGACTCTATTAGCTCATTGTACAATAATATATTCTTTCTATCTTTATGGGAATTCTCAATAATACATGCATGGTATATTTTTGGATTTTGATGGCATTGTCCTCTAATCTACTTGCTATCATTTTCTTTTTTTCTTTTTTAAGGTCCTTTTTCCTCAAAACACAACAAGAGTGAGACACACACGGGGCAAGGAACAAAGTAAGCACCATCCTTTCGGGACTATCCTCAACCAATAGGAGAGACTTTATACTTTATATAATTCAGTGAGAACATTCATCAATGGCCAAATTTGTAGTAACAAGGCACTACAAGAGACGATGTTGATGCTGCCTAAAAAGTCACTATTACAAAAACAATTTGTCATGTCATGTAGTTCATATTAAATGTAAAAGGGGGTAAATACCGGAGCGGGGGCTAAGCCCCTATAGTATGATATGTTATATTCAGGTTATAGGGTTTTTTTTTTGTAATTTGATCATATCCAGGGTTACTATAAATATGAGGTGTAATCCTATTTTAATGATAGTAAAATTTGTCAACGCTCCGTGGATATAAGCACACTATCGAACAAAGTAAAATTTGTGTATTGTGTTCTTTTTTAAATGACATCGTATGACTTAAAGTTTATAAAGGTGACACATCATATAAAAAAATATTTAATTGGGAATGTTAGTTTTAGGTTTATGGTGTCATTTTATGAAAAGTGAAACCATATGAAATTAAAACAAAAATTGTGTTGGAGTAGTTAGATGGTACTAATTGTAGATTATGGTGTCATTTTTTTTTAAATTGTTATCATATTGAATTTTATTTTATTTTTTTAGATTTATGGTTTCATTTTTTAAATTTTATAAATCAATGGTCATTTTATTATATACGCTAATTAGGAACATAATGTAAAAAGTTATTTATTTTTGCATATCACTACATATGAAAATTTATTGCATAACCGAACAATCACCTCTTCCATCTTTTCTTGCATCCATAAACCCATGAGAGTTTTTTTTATAAAGTATAATCACAACAAAATAATATAAAAAAGTATTTATTTGATATCTCCAAGAAAGGAAATTTTAATTTATCCAATAAATAAGTTCATTTTTATCTAAAAAATAAAGTAAAATTTTTTCTGTATAATAAAATAATTTATATCTTAGTCATTTCTATATAAGTAATTATAGAGAATAATGTTTTAATATATTTTGTTTAGATAATTTTGGAATAGAGTGATTTATTATATTTTTTTTCTTTAAATAATAATTCATTTTCATCTTTAATTGTTCAATTGTTTAAGAAATAAAGTTTTTAGGTAATTTTGAAATAATTGAAAATAATAATCTTTATAGAGTAATATTTATAAATAATTGAAAACTTCTAAAAATATTTCTAAATAAATATAGAGAATAATATTTTAATACATTTTGTTTAGATAATTTTGGAATAAATTAATTTATTATTATTTTTAAATAAAATATTATAGTTAATTTTTTATATAAGTAATTATAAAGAAGTATATTTTAATTTATTTTACTTCGATAATTTTGAATAAAGGATATACTTTATTTTTTTAAATAATAATTTTATTTCTTGTTTAATGCTCAATTCTTATAGAAATAAATTTTTTACGTTGAAATATTTATAAATACTAAAAAAATTAAAAAACTTTGTCCAAATAAATTATAGAGAAGAATATTTTTTAAATATATTTTGTTTAGATGATTTTATAAATAAATGATTACTATTATAATTTTAGATAATTTATGAGTTAATCAACCATATCTTTCATATGGTTTTTTTTTTCTTGTAGTAAGTCTTTTACTTGGGGAGAGAACAACAAATAATCATAATCACTTCCAATCGAAGTGAAGAACTAGAATCTGGTGAGCATTGCTTTTGATGGTCGGGCATTAACAGATCTATACCTAACTATCTCCAACTTAGAACTATCGTGTCAAAACGCTTCATGAACTAAGAGACATAATGGTTCACCCCTTTCATCTTGGTGCTGCTGCTAGGAAACGCTGCTTTCACTTTATCGAGCAATATATTTTGCTTTTTGTACTGGGCATATGAGGCGAGATTGTCCTAGGAGGCGTAGATCTCGTGGTACGTAGACCGAGCTGCCTGAGCAAATGCATATGTAGAGTACGTTTCTACTCTTGCACTTGTTGATTAGAGTAGCGTTCAAATTGGATGCATCATATTCATTCATTGTTGCATCTTGTGTGATGGATTTGGACTTAGAGGTTAAGGCCTTTAGAGAAGCCACGTATAGGTGTTCTTCCCTAGGATGTAGGGTGAGAGTTGACCTGATAGGTCGAGAATACGAGTGTGAGATCTCCGAGATTTTGCTCATGGTGGCCCCGATCAAGGTCACATCATTACGCTTATGCACGATGACATCGCTACGAGTAGGGTGTGGGTGCACGGTATAAACACACTCCAACACCACTCGCGAGTGGCTGAGTTGTCTTTAGGATCACGTCCAATGAAGACTCACAGTCTCGAATCAAAATGAAGAGTAATTAAAGTGCGTTGGGGCAGAGCAAGAAGGGGGTCGTTAATCCCCAAAGGTGAGAAGTTTCCGGTTAGGGGTGTGAAGGAGACCCGCTGTGAAAACCAAAGGTCCCCAGGTGGGGTGTGCAGGACCCTAGAGCAGATCCTGAATTTCTGTGGGTGTAAGAGACCCGGGGAGAGATCCCGAATTTCTGGGTGGGTGTAAGAGACCCGGAGAGATCCCGAATTTCTGTGTGGGTGTAAGAGACCCGTGGAGTTATCCCGAAATTTCGTGTGGTGAGACCTGTGGAGTTATCCGAAATTTCGTGGTGGGTGTAAGAGACCCGAGGAGTTATCCAAAAATTTCTGTGTGGGTGTAAGAGACCCAGATATCCCAAATTGCGGTGGGTGTAAGAGACCCGTGGAGATATCCGAAATTTCTGTGTGAACGAAAGAGGCTTGAAGTGTAAGCCGAAGAGCTATGTTGCCCAAGATGAAAACACACGGTCAGGTTATCACGCAGACTTAGAGTTGGGTGATAAGAGTCGGGAGTGACTCGAGAGGAAAACACACGGACATGGTTATCACGCAGACTTAGAGTTGAGCGATAGGAGTCGGGGGTGACTCGAGATTTAGATACCCCTTTGGAAATTACATTGGGTGTTGTTGAGCTGGCAAGGGCTCGGTATATGGATGTCATTCATGACATGGACTAGATTGACGGTCCATTGATTGTCAATGACAGACCTTGAGAGGTCGTAAATAGCACACCAAGCGAGGGTTGTGTAGGGATATGCAAGATGGATTACATACTTGAGGTTAGAGGACATAAGCTATGAGCATAGGTCCCGGATCAAGGGTAGATTAATTGCCCTAGTGGAATTCGCCTACAACAATAGTTATCAGGCGAGTATACGAATGGCACCATGTGAGTAATTGTACTGGAGGCCATGTGTGATCACAGCAGGTCGACCTAGAGGTGGAAGAGAGCTCCATCACCTATTCCGGGACTGACAGAGACACCTCCGAGAAGGTGAGCTTGATAATGATAGCTGCCTTCTCACAAACTTCAGAGGCCAGAAGAGCTTATGCCGATGTGCGTCGACCCTTAGAGTTCGAGGTCGGGGATCACGCCTTCATGGTGATGCCTACAGGGGAGGGTCGTGTCCCAAGCAGTGGAAGCCATCGCCGAGGTCCATCGGGCTCTTCGAGATACTGAGAGGATAGGCTGTTATGATCTAAGAAGTACGCCAACATGTCGTGTCCACGAGGTGTTTCACGTCCCCATGCTCCTGAATATACCCAGATCCATCTCACGGGTGATTGTGGACAGATTTGAGGTTGCTCACCGACTGGACCTCGAGGGAGGACCAGCAGCATTTTGGATAGTCGTGATCGTTTTGCGACGCACACCGTGAGGCTAGTGGGAGTGCTATGGCGGCAGGACCGTGGAGTGGAAGGACAACGTGGGAGCGCATGATTATCGATGGCGCCACCTTATCCCTTCTTGTTTAGGGATGAAGGTGCGTGGTTTAGTCGTTTAAGGTTTAAATGACTGTTTACATGCATGGTAGAGTGCGAGTTGCATATGCATGTGCGTGATTGTGATTGTCCTGAATTTCGGGACGAAATTCTTTTTAAGGAGGGGAGAATGTAAGACCCAAGAAATTCCAATTTTTGGAATAAGGGCAAAATCGTAATTTTGATTACAAATTGTAATTACGGCTAAAATCCGTAATTGTTCTCTCTAAATCTCAGATGACAAAACGGATCAGGACCGTTGGAATCGTCTCACGAAATCTAGCTAGCACGTAAAATTTACAATTTTCTCGAGACGGAAGCCCAAGACGTTTTTTTCGAGGCATCGCGTTTCGGGTGCCTTAAATTGATTTTCGATGCGACGAAAGGCACATATAGTATGTACTCATGTACCATAAGTGGTATGAGTAGATAAATGATGAAAATGGACTGCCGAGATGAAATGACATCAAACTGGTAGAGGATGAGATGGTAATAAAGGAATTTGAATTTAAGTCACTAGGATGACAAGAAATGAATAGTGCTTCATCTCTTTGTTAAATCAAAGAGCAAAAACGTGGGAGCCATTTTAGATGCAGTAGCTATGGAGCTTTCATTTCTAGAGAGAGAGTCTCTGACTTCTCTCTAGAAATACACGCGATCGGACCGTTGGATTTCGACGGAGCAAGAAGGGAAAACGTTCTACGCCGGAGTGCCACGCTGCGGACCCCGGGCAGTTTTTTGACAACTCCAAGAGGTAGGATTTTCCTTCACTTGCGCTTTATTCCCATTTTTATGGTTGATGCTCTCGTTGGTTTGAGGCCGCTGAGGTTTGCTTGAGGTCCCAAAACTTGGGACCGAATTGTGGGAATTTCTTTGAGATTTTTGCGTTGGCCGTGACTGCCCAGAAACTGAAGTGGGCTGTCGGTGTGGGAATTTGGCATTAAAAATGCATGCTTGAGATGATAAAGGCCGGAATGGGCCGCTTGATCGCCCTAAAACATGGACCGAAGTGTTAGAATTTCGGGAGCCATTTAAGTACCTAGGACAATCAAGTACGGACTGTTTATGGAAGTCCTTTTGTGATAATTTATTCAATAAATTATGCTTTGGTGTTTATGAGATCAGAATGGTAAAAATTCGTTCCGTAAAGTTAAAACCAAGCAGTTGATTATGTGGGCTGCCCGTGACAGCCTTAATGTTAGTTTCGGACCGGTTAAAATAGTCCTGCTTGTGGTGAAATGGCTAAGTGTCCATGTGTTTTGGCATTGAAATTGTGTGAATTGAATGGCTTGGCAGTGTGTAGAAATTAATTTGAGAGTTGGTTTCCATCAAAGCACTATTAGGTTAATGCTTGAGGTGTTGTCACAATGACGCAATTATATAGAATTCAAATTGTGCTGTAAGCCACAGATGATTATGATTTGCTCATGAGCTAGATCGGTGATGATTGAAGTGGAATTACGTGTAATTGTAGTTGATTGAAAATATGCATATTGACATATTGTGTAAATGATTTTGAAAATGGCATAATGCATTTTCATATGCACTGGGTAACCTAGAATTAGGTGTGAGTGCATGACAATGTATTTTTATAAAAACGGGCATGTTTGCGAAAGGAATTTCACAGGATGATATTCCGGAGAATTGGGTTGGGAGATGGGCCAACAGATCATTTCGGATGAGGACCATGACTATTTCGGAAAGCTCACCAACCAATTCACCTTGGAGGGTAGTCCCATATTTGTACCGAATATTTCGGTAGTATATTTTCAAGAACAAAAGTTTGGTTTTGAAAATGATTATTTTCTCATACATGGCTTAGGCAAGTGTGAGTGAAATAAGAAGAGGGACTCGTGACATGGGGTAATCATGTAGACATTCAAGTAGTGGATCATGTATTTACTTGAGGTGTGTTTACTTTTGAGACATTGCACTGCACTTAGGGTGGTGAGTATAGCCCACGGTGGCGATTCTCCCACCGGAGCTTTAGCTCACCCCTGCATCGGGGACCCCCTTATTTTTCAGGTACAGAGAGCGCTCGAGGAGACATCTCAATTTGAGGTTGATTTTGAAGAAGCCGGTTTGTGGCTTGATGGTTTTTGGACATAACATGTATTAGAATTGTAGATTTTAATATATGTTTGTATTTGTATAAAAGTGCAATCAACTATTGAATTATTGGGAGATAATTGAAGAATAGTTATGATAATTGATCTTATGAGTATTGGTTTATGAGCCCAAGAGGCAATTTTACTCATGTTGGGATATATATTGTATATATTGGATTGTTTGGGATGTGTTATGCAGGTTAGTGTATTTGGGTAGAGCTCTCGTACAAAGGGAGACTCTGCCCGATTTTCAAAGTGGCGTTGCAACCCGAATTCCACTTCAGATTCCCGGCTGATGCAGTCAACGGACCCCCGGGTTTTGGGGCGTCACACTACAAGCTTGAGCTTTTAGGTGAGTTGGTAGTTTAATATGGCATTAGAACTTGATTTAGTATGAGGTCCTGGATTCAAACTTTCATCGTAATTTGAATTTCATTGAGTTATTTGAAAGTTCAGACTTTGTTTGGTTTGTTTTGACTCACCATATGCGGGTGTGGGTGTTAAAGACATAATATCTATATTAATTTGAATAATGTATCACCAACACTTTCAAATGGGTCACCATTGGTACCCTGTATGGTGTAAGTAGATACGATGAAGCTATGTTGTAGTGAAACCTTCTATTCATGGTAAGGTTTTATACTTGGGGAGAGAACAACAAATAACCGTTAGATCACTCAATGCAAGTGAAGAACTATGAATTCAGGAGCATTGCTTCTTCACGGCCGGCATTATCAGATTCTATACTTCATCATTCCAACTCAGAATCATCGTGTCAAAATGCTTCATGAACTCCTATATATAATGGTTCACCCCTTTTCATCTTGGTGTTAAACGGATGGACCTTGATACGCCGGTCTGCCGGAGGGAAAACCTTACACAACAGGAGTCGCATTCCGATGGAATGAATTCAATGAGTGATTTCTGTTTGGGGGAGCTTCAATATATATATATATATATATATATATATATATATGATATATATATATATATCTCCATACCCACGTTGTTCATGCCCATTTGTCGGCGGCCTGGCGCGCCTATTTTTGTTTTTTATGCCACTACAATATGAGTGGGATCTTCATTCCGCTTTTGGTACGAAGGTCAAAAATAGTGGTTCTTTGCAAAGATTGGTTTGGGAAGGTGATTCTATGTCGTAGATCCGATTAATGTCAATAAAGAATGTGCTACAAATCTCTTGAATTTTCCAGCCATATCCTTTCATAGCTCACCTCCTAATTGGACTGATTTTCCTGGCACGAATGGCACCGCACTCATTCAAGAAGAGCCGGTTCAGGGCCCATCTTATACAATGCCTCGTGGGATGAGTTAAGGGTTTCTAAAAGCCCGGTCGGCCTAACAATGGGTCTTATAGGCTCTGAGCTGGCTCATTGGCCTCTATTTCTCCAAGCCGAACGGTCCTGACCTATGACTTAAAAAAACATTTTGGTGTATGTATACCGCTAGACATCTAGAAAAAGACATCGTGATTAAGATTGTGTACGGTTTATTCGGTTCAATTTTGAATATAAAAATATAATTGAATCAATAATGATCGGTTTTAATTTATTAAGACCGAAACCGATAACTTAAAATATAAAACCTGCCTTGACTCGCTTATAGATAATAACCTAATTGAAGTAATTAATTTATTGATTCTTATCTGGCTAAAAAACAGACAAAAATTAAAATTTAATATAAAAATATAAAAATAAAACTAATTATTTAATGTTATAAAAAAATCCACAATTTTCACTAACCTTATTAATAAAATTATAAAATATAATATAAAAATAATAACGGATATATTGAAAAAAAGAAGCTATAATTTTTTTTTAAAAGACAATTATAAGTCTAATTAATTTTTAAAATGAAATATAAGATTTATCATAATGTTTAAAAAAATCTAAAATATAAAATTCTTCTAAATATTTATGAAGCTAAAATCAAAATAAATATTTGTGAAAAAGCTAAAGAAAACAAATATTCCAAAATTACGCATAAATTATCAAAATATTTAAAATATAATATTACGAAGACTTAAAAACACTTTCTAAAAAATTATCTACTAATTTTTTTTGAATAAATTATCCAAATTTGATTCTTCAAATTCTAAAATTATCCAAATTTATAAAATTAGTTTTTCCTGTTCCAAAATCCAATCATAAAAATACAGAAAAACTTTAGAACACATGCAACAAGAATATTCTCTGCTTTTTGTCTTGCTATTTTTAAAATTTGAAAGAAAATCCAAAGTTTTAAAATCGGACTGACCACTGGGTCCGGGATCGGGGTCGGATTCGCCGATCAGCCACAAAATTCCGCTCGCTTTAATACAAAAACCGTTTTTGATCGACCGGTGAACCGTAATTGAACCACGCTTCCTATAATTTTTTTTGTTTTCGCTAAACAATGTCATGGATACTTTATACATCGAAATGATATCGCTTACTTAATTATGTGCCTCAGAGTGCTAGAAGCCTGTAACTAAAAAAAAATTCAATTAAATACAGTAGGCTTATGGATTCAAACATGGGAAGGGGAAGTTACAAAGGAACCACTACCATTTTGTCGCCATTGCGATTATTTCTTGTATATTAACAAAATTATATATTTATATAAATAAGTTTATTCCATTTTTAATATAGTTTCTGTTATTTAAACATTGTACATATTTTAAAATAAATTTTAAAATACTTTATTTTATATAAAAATAATAATGATATGTTAAATATAATTAATTATATTTAAAATATAAATAATATATTTATTATGTCACTGGCTTAACTGATTCGACCATCGGTCCGACGTTGATCCGAATCGGTAACTTTTCCAAAGCCAATACCGATCCGGGCTTTTTAAACATCGGGTAAACTGACACCAAACCTATTTCATGTTTTAAATTTTAAAAAATTTAATATTAAAATAATAATTTGAAATATTTCAAAATCGGTGACTATATATACTTGTAACTGGAGGAAAAAGTTTGAGAGTATAAATGGACTGATCCCCACATCTATCATATGTCCGTCCCTTTGAAACAAATAACATAACCCATAATATAATATCTTTTACCACTTTTTTTATCTTTCTTTCTAACATGTTTCCTTTCGGTCAAAACCAAAAGTCTGACCCAGATCTATCAAATCACAACAAAATCTTCCAATCAAAATTTTTTAAGTAATAAATGGGCTGATCTTGTTATCCACCTGTTATATCTTTTAAGTAAAAGATCTACAATATATTGATATAATAAAAAATTTAATTCTTAAATATATATATATATATAAATAATAAGCCTCCTTCTTGACCACCCACTTTCCGGGTGTCTAAGTTCCATAATATTGAAAAAAGAAAAAAAAAGAAATTTGGTTTAAAGAGATAAAAATAAAAAGTTATTGTAAAACTAAACTAAAATATTTTCACTTTAGATAAAATTATCTTTAATATGTTAAACCTAAAAAATATTACAAATCTAATCTTTATTTGTTGGACTTAATCATCGCAACTTGTGATGCCCTTAAAATCCAAAGGCTCACACCACCCGTCAACCCGCGGAAATCTACAAGCCTCATGTCATGAGACCCATACATGTGCAAAAATGGCCACTTGGGCCTACACATCATACAAAAAAATGTATATTTTATACAAAATTGATTTATTTACAATTGTATTCAATTACAATTTATACAAAACTGGGTCTCTTGCCCAGAATTTTACAAAATACAAGAGAAGGTCAGTTTGGCCATTTCTTCAACTCTAAGGTTCCGGATGCGTCCCATCCCCAAGTGCGTCTTCAGTACCTGAAAAGGGGTCCCATGGATCAGGAGTTAAAGCCCAAGAGGGTGGAATTTCCCTTGCAATTTGGGTTACTTCCACACCTAAGTGGTAATGCAATGGCACACAACATTCAACACACGCTAATATATCACTCATGATATATTAACAAAATTAAATCCATACATCATGTTATTCATGAGATTAATAACATGCAACTTAGCTCACATGGGCTAGGTACAATCCGACGCTCCATCTTGAACCTAGCTTCACAACTTCACACAAACATGTTATTTTTCCTACGCCAATAACACAATACCACAATCACACAAACAGCCCGTGGGTCAGTCTAAATCACTCTAGGATTTTCACGGTCCAAATCTTTTGGAATCGAGACCACGGCTATCCAGGCCTCAACAAATCCCTATCCATTACACACCCTTAAGCCAAAAGTAAAGTAGTGCGAGTAAAACCCTACCTTTCGGAGTTTGTCGAATCCTCCCCAAATCTCGTAATTCACACGTAGCCCTCGACGTAGACTCAACTTTGTCTCTCACAATAAGCGAGCCGACGGTCCGATCGTCGTAGATCTTAGAGAGAAGCCAGACTTTCTCTCTCTAAAACCCCCATCTCCAGCCACTGCCCGTCAAACAACCAAATGCTAAGAATGAGCTTTTCGGTAAGACGATGTCTTATCCTTAAAATTACAAGTTTGCCCTACAGAAGCACTTTCTCCAACCCACTTTACATGTGGCTCAATGTGAGCCATGGATCTCCTCTTGGTGCCATGTGTCCTCATGAGGACATGCAAATGGTTGGCATTTGGTCTCCTCCACGTGGCAGCCCTCTAATCCTGCCACTTGGCATCCCCTTACCTTGCTGTCATCCGACACCCCACGCTCAAAAACGTAAATTCACCCACCCTAATCCAACGAAATTCGATGTGGTAGCTAGATTTCATGGCAGACTCATTCCAACGGTGGAGTCCTCGTTTTGGTCATCCGAGATTCAGAAAACTCGGATTTTGACCAAAATTACCATTTTACCCTTCCTTAGAAAATCTGGATTTTCCGGGGTCTCACAAATTAACATTTGAACAAATTTGAAGGGGGTTAAGTCTAGATTTGTATCATACATAATAACTATTTTGTTTGCACTTAACATCGTTAAGTTATACTTGAACAAACTTGAAGGGGTTAAGTCTAGGTTTATATGGTGGTTAGAGAGGTAAATTTATTAAAATGATGTAAAAATACCCTTCATTTTTTGGTTTTAAGAAAATAAATTAGATTTGTAATTTTTTTTTATTTTTTTTTATTTTTTGTCCCTTTAAAAGGGGGTCATTCGTGGCTTTTACTTTACACAAATGACCCACTTCAATAGAACGACAACAACTCTGCAAAACAACAGCTTCCATGGAAAGTACCCTCTGAGATCGATCGTTTATTCCACTTGCGAGTCATTTATAAATTGCCTGTCGGGGTTTGTTCCTAAATCTCCAGTATTAATTGTTGTTTATATTGTTTTGTTTCTCAACTGTAATGAAATTTCCTACTTTCTCTGAATATCAAAACATCCTCCTATCAACTAGTTATGCGATATAGATGTGATAGAATCAAAATAGATCTCATAAATGCAATTCTTACCAATGAATGTTATCAGACCCACCCTGGACTACTTACTATTGTTTTGGGATTGATATCTACATTCGTATACCAGTATTAACCTTTAGATATCATTATTACTTGTTCTGTAATGTTATTTTCTGTCGTTTTTTTTAATGTTTTGAACTTGAAATGACTGGGTTTCCTCTCTATGATCAGATTCATTTCCAGGAATCTGGTTGTTCAAACCAGTGCTTAAGCTTGCAAGTACATCGTTATCACCAATTATAGACCCACTTCTCTCCAGATGGAAACGCTTGCTTATGTAAGAGATCATGAGCTGTATGTTATAAATCTCTCGGACAAATGAAACTAAGACAATTAACATTTGGTGCCAACGGCAATACCTTGGTGTTTATATTTCCCATTGTCCATGTTGGATATTCTTCTTTACAAATGTTATTTACCTTTGAAGTCCTAATAGTACTTTTAAAATAAAAAAATTTATCAATCTAGTAAAGGTTAAAAAAAAATGCCCAAACAAGTGTTTAAAACCAGCCTTACCAACCACGGTTTTAATCTCAAAATTAAATCGTTGTTGGTGACAATAGTTTTAACCATTTAAAAAATTTAAAACCAGTCACCACTCATACTACGGTTATGTACTAGTTTGAATGTAAACATTTTTTCAAACCTATACTAGATTGGTTTTTTTTATTTTTATTTTGGTAGTACTATTCTTGTGACTAAACCCATCTGCATTAGCCTTTGCTGATTGTCTGACCTAGCTGTCCTAGTGCTAGGAATTTGCCCTTCAGTCTTAAATTTCAAAGTACTTACATTGTATGCTTCTGAAAATCATGGAAGTGCTGGAGCTTGAAAATATAGAAAATGAACATGCAGAATATGCTTCAGTTTGATGGATCCCCAATTGCAATTAAAAGAGAAATAATCTACCTACCAGATTATATGTACATGTCAAAACACCATTGCAACAAATTAAGACTGATAGCTTTCAAAATTTTGTAGCAATTTTTGGTTTGGGTGCTTGTCATATTTTTGATCATGTGCTTTATTGGTGCAGTATCTACTTTCTCATTTTCTGAGCTTAGTTGAGAGTCTGAATTTGTTACTTTCACATTTTTTTTTCAAGATCCTTTCTGAATGTGATGTATTTTCTGTGCATGTCAGACCTAGTAATGCAGAATATATAGCCCAGGTAAGAGTTCATTCTTCATCATATTTTACCTCTTTCCAAACAAGCAGGAAAAATGACGCCTATGCAAGTAACAATTTTCTCTGGTCATGTGGTTTTGCTGATTGTAGGAGGAAAGCTGAATGTAAAAGAATGGGTACTGGTGGTCATTGGATACAGATTCATTGCATTCACTCAAGTTGATCTATTTGAGATACTGCTTTCCAAATCATGCACCAGGTAAAGCTCAGCTGGTGCTGATGCACTGACGACCATGCATATCCCTTTGCCAGCTTCTGCATCGTCAAGTCCGCTCGGGTAGTACTTTCAGCAGGAGGCCCTGTTGCATGATTGGATTGTTAATCAAAAAGGTGATTGAAATAAATATAATCAATCAAATTATGCTAAGAAAATACCAGAATCTACATAACTCCAGCCATTGTTGTATGAAATCCAGAAACAAGAATAATTTGGTTCTTCTAAACCCTTCTCAAAATAATTTGATGGTGATTTTCTGTATTTTTGAGCAGGCTTAGGACCCAAATGTGTAGTGTCTTCTTTCTTATATGGAGACTGTGCCATCAGCAAAGCCTTCAAGAGCTGCAAGGGTCAGGGAAAGGTGCTAAGCGGGAGATTCAAAATTTAAAATTCAAAATGTTCATGGATCACACTCTAACATTCTCCCACTTGATCCATATAATCCAACACCTATCATAAGAGCAAACTAATATATAAATCATGGCGATAGGTCCTTATAGTGAGTAGTATCTTCCATGCATTACAATATATCAAGTTCCTCAACACAAACTCCTTAAACTTAATGAATAAACCATACAAGGTCATGTCCAAACTTAATGATATTTCAAATTAATAATAATCTGAAATGTACAAAACTGTATAAGAAATATCATATTGAAATAAGAGTTTTATTTAAAATAATGAATGTAGCGCATAACAAAATTACATCGTGAACCAAGCCCATTTGTACTACATGATCCTTAAAATACTTAGGTGGTATGCCTTAGAAGTTAAAGGATCAGCAACAACTCGCTAATGTGTTCAATGACCACTTCATTTCCTCTCTAATATCGCCTCTTATATGGCTAAGTACTTAATGCCTATATGTTTACTCGACTTTCCATCGGTTTTAGCCATAACACCGCACCGAAGTTATCATAAAGATACTCAATGCAAGCCCAGACATAGAACCACACCTAAGCCCAGATATGAAACTCTTTAACCATACACCATGCGAGCCAGGGCCTCAAAAAACAAAGATACGAACTCGCCTATAGTGGAAGTGGCAACAAGGTCTCTGTTTCGCACTCTCCAAGACACGCCCATCACTAGCTTGAAAATATAACCGTAGAGACGCTTGGATTTTCTAGAATCAACACAGCCAGCAAAGTCTGAATCGGAGTAGCCAATCACCTCCAAACTATATGTCTGGTCATAAACATGTAATCCTTTCGTCTTCGAAGGTATCTCATCACCTTCTTTATACCTCCGGACACACCGGATTATCTGACATTTCCTAATACTCCAATAAAGAAATGCAATGTCCGGTCCTGCACAGACTTGAGCATACATTAGGCTTCCAACAGCTGAAACATATGGAATGTTTTTCATGTGTTCCTGTCAAAATCATTTTAGAAAGTACCGATTCAAATCGACCACACTCCTTCAAAATGGGTGCTACACTTTGGAACAATTTTTCATAAATCTTCAAAATTTATTGATATAGGTCTCTTGAGATAAACCTAAAATGCCTCAAGATCTTTCCCCTATTAGATCTTAATGCCAATGACATAAGATGCCCTCACCTATATCCTTCATATCAAAGTTCAGAGAAATTGTTTCACCTCATATAACAAACCTTATCATTGGTTGCAAGTAGAATATCCTTAAATATAACAAGAAGAAAACAAATCTTTACCCCACTCCACTCGATATATACATTGATCCATGATATTTTCTTCTCTTGAAACTAATGAAGTAATGATCATGGAATTCTAAATACCATCGTGAGATGCTCGTTTAATCTATATATGGATATCTTAAGCTTGCAACCAAATGCCTACCTTCACTAGAGGAGAATCCTTCAGTTGTTTCCATGTAAACTTTTCCTCTAGATTACCATTAAGGAATGCCAAGCTTACATCCATTTGATGTAAATCAAAGTCAAAATGGGCAACTAATGCCATGATTATTCGAAAAGAATCTTTCTTAGATATAGGAGAAAAGGTCTCCGTGTAGTCGATTTCCTTCGATTGAACTTTGGCAACGCAGCTTTTAGCCTATGTCTCTCAATGTTGCCCAATGAGTCCTTCTTCGCTTTTAAAGACCCATTTACATCCAATGGCTTTTATACCATCAGCAAATCCTAATGAGATCCCAAACCCTGCTAGATGCCAGTAGATTGCATTTCTTCTTTTCATGGCATCAGGCCTTACAGTTAGGATTCCTTAGAACTCATGGCTTGTGAAAGCGCTCGATCATTTTCGCTCCAATGTTATAGTCCAATTCTTTGTAAATACACTATATAATCATTAGAATCATCATTTCCTAACTCTCGTAGATCTTCTTAATGTTGCTTCATCATTCTCTCGAGGAATTTGTTTGATCAAACTGCTGCCAATCAAGTTGTTCAACAATTATGGAATTTCTTCATTTGCAATCTAGATTTGACAAAGATTAATATTATATACTATGGAATTTCGTGGAAATGGTTGTCTCACACTTATTGTATCAGGGGTGTGAATGACAATCAATCTATCACTCGAACTGCAGGGTTTAGACTTTCATGTCGGTCTTTCTCGTAAACAATGTCCTCAAACTGATCACCACCGACAGTCATTCTCAAGAAATTCTTTACTTTGATTCCACAACTTAGTGCCATGAGATGGACAATAAATCTATACCCCTTGGACCTTTCAAAGATATCCAATGAAATACCCACCGATGGTCCTTTGGTTCAGCTTCTTTCTCAGGTTATAAATCTTACTCGCATCGGCATCCCCAAACGCGTATATGTCGTAAACTCGGTTTCCAACCTTTGAATAACTCAAAAGGCATCTTAGAGAGATGTACTTGGTTGGAACTCGATTTGATTACATACACACTGCCTTAAAGTTCTTCAAATTCCACAAGTAATTATGTAGTTTTGTATTACTCCCATACCCTTACCATGTCCATTAAAGTTTGTTTCTTCTTTTTGCTACACCATCTTGATATGGAGAACCAGGCATAGTACTGGGCAAATAATCCCATTTTCTTGAAGAAACTTCAGAATGCACCAAAGAGTTTGTCCACTCCAGATGTCACTATAGTACTCCACTCTATCTGATCTCACGATCTTAATATGTTTTCCTGGTGATCGATTCTCTTACTCACCCTCCTTAAAAATGAAGGCGCTTCAAAGCTTCATCCTTCGCGAACTAAGTAAGGTAGATACATATATCGTGAATAATCATCCATGAAGGTGATAAAGTATTTCAACTATTCAGATCCATGTCAGACAACAAATGTCATTATGTATAATCTCTAATAGGTTTGTACTCCTTTCCACCCTTTTAGACTCATGGTTTGCTCGTCTCTTAATGCACCACACAAGTCCAAATTAGCAAAATCCAAAGTACTGGCACCTCATTTACCAATTTCTTATTCTTTCAATGGATATGTGTCCTAATCTTCTATGCTACAAATATAGAGGATCTCCTCATCCATACTACACTCTTTTAATCCATAGTAATATGTATAGAATTATAAGTAAAATTATTTCAGAATCGAATATGGAAAAGACCATCGTATTAGAATGTACCATAAATCCTTCTTAATAATCTGATTTATTGATAAACCAAACCAAGATCTCAAAAGCTAAAGGAAAATCCTACACAAGCCCAAAATTGAAAATTAAATTCCTAGAGAAACTTGGAACATAGCGCCCTTCCCAATTCTAAAATGAAACTGGGTCGCTTTAATACAAGGCCGCAAGGCCAAGAAGGCCGACACACGTGAACTCGATCTTGCCGCCCGACATACTGTCACTCCCACGGCTTCCTCAGGCTTCAGCTACCCTATATGAGGCCAAAGATGAATGTAGAACTAATCAATCCACCCAGGTGTTATGATTAACATTAACCATATTAGATTCATAAATATACAAAAGAAAATTGAGCCTTCTTATTTGCGATCTAAATTTCGCATTCCTTCTTCATGTCCTTCTTTTCATTTAAAAAATACTTTTGACTCCTTCTTATGCCTGATTGAATAGGAATCTTCCTTCTTTGGCTTGATCCTTTCTTTTTCCAAAGGTCATGTTAATCCCGCAAGCCTTCTTCCATTATTAACCTTCCTCTTTTGCGCATTACATGGTCAACAATTCATTAATTGACCATTTATCCTTATATGCTGTAAAGAGATTTTGGAAGGGATCAGATGAATAAAGAAAAACTAAATATTATATAATGAACAAGGAAAGGGCCCGATATGGTAACTTAAATGTCAAGTTAGCTATATCCTCATGCGCATGATATGATCACGACTCCTTTGTCCCGATGAGCTTGGTGGATGAAAATTGCATAATTAAGGTTCTTGTGAGCTTTGTCGGCTCAAACCGCCATCGATGGCTTTCATGGTTCGACTTTAGTAATTTGCTCGACCGAACCACCTAATACTTAGATCTTAGTCTTGGAGAATATCACTGAGAGAGGCTGCATTAGACCTCCACCTATCATAAATAGATGTGTTCTTCCTCAGAAGTATCGGTTTCATAATGGGATCGGGTTCCTTTCCTTACAGCATAGTCAATATCCATCCATCCCAAATGCGTAAGAACTCCTTTCCTTCCATACCTTATAGTTATCACCCTAACTGGGAAATATCAAGACTTAGCCAGGAAATATTCACAGGTCAATAATCGCAAATATTATTAAAGTAAGTTTACATATGCTTTATTAATTCCTAATATTGAGGCAAAGATACAATGCTATGTTTTACCAATGTAAATCATGCTTGAAAACATAAACCTAGCGTGACATAAAACCCGCCTGTACAAAGTCTTACTCAATCTAGGCGCCTGTCTAATTTTATGACAAGACTACCAAAACTATGTTCCTTTTCCTAATCCCCGTGGGTAAATTAGAAAATATTATGATTTGATATTTCCATCATAATTAATCATACAAAAATGTAATAAAATTCTTGATGAGAGTTATCACAATCCATATGATTAATTATACAACAGACGTAACCTAAAAATGTGATCCGAAACTTAATATATAATTTTAACTATCAAGATGCTGTATTGGTCTCTACCCATCAAAATTCATACAGATCACCACACGTTATAAAAAGAAAAACTCAACAATTTTTAAAGAACACATTATTAGATGTAAACATTATATGCATGCTAAATAAATAAATTATACAGAAAATCCATACTTGTTAATAATATAACAAATAACTAATAAGAAACTGTTTCACTTTATTGAATATAAACTTGGTTGTAATTATAAAGTATGCAAAGATATAGCAATCAGATAAAGGCAAAATGTTAGAAATATTATCATCCTGTGATCATCCTAGTGGTGGATGGCTTATTCCATCATCTAAAGGTCAAGTGAGTTCAAACTCATAAATGCATTTATACTCTTGGATCTCATTAGATAAATAAACCCAAACAAAGATATAGCCAGCCCAAACATTTTAGTCTAAATTAAATTACTGTGCCCACCCATCTTATAACAAGCTCACCACTTTAGCTCACCAATTAAGCCAAGTCTAAACAATTTTATGCTATGCCCAACTATATACAAATCTCATGTCTCTGTAAACTGCTACCTAAAATAAATTAAGTAATATTTCTTCAACTCACCGAACCCGCCAGCACTAGAAAACTGAATTAAGTCATCTTTCGATTAATATGAGATCCGCTAAGAAGACCTTCATTCCTAAATTAAAAGCATGAATTTCCATGTAGTTTGATATCATTTAAAACACAAATACATCAAAATTATATAGAAATAGTTTGAATGTAAATAAAACTATGCATGTCAAACCAAAATATCTAGCATTCTCGGAAAATCAATCGTGACAAATTTTCAAGAACATAAATGCACAAACACGATAAAGGCATAGATATAGTGGGGCTCTGATACCAAATGTTAATCAAAAGGTGATTGGAAAACAACATAATCAATCAAATTATGCTAAGAAAAATAATTTAATCTACATACCTCCACCATTGTTAAGAAATCTAGAAAACCTGAAACTGGAAATAATTTGGTTCTTCAAACTTTCTCAAAATAATCCTGATGCCAGATTTTCAGCATTTTTAGTAGGCTTAGGGACCCCAAAAATGTCGTGATCTTTCTTCATTATATGGAGGCGAGCCCGTCAAGTAATCTTAAGAGTTGCAGGGTTGAGGAAGGTGTTATGGGAGATTCCAAAATTTAAAAAGTCGTGCTTCATGGATCTTTGCTCTAACATATGGATCGTCTGTGGAGAAACACCGATGCGGAATGTGAAGGGAGTATTTGGCTATGATAAATTGGATGCATGGAAACATATCTACCTTTAAGTTTTGAACAGTCTCGTTCCCGATTAAAGATCCTCGGGTTTTGATATCGTTTGAGCCAAAAGAAAGATTCATGGTGAAAGAACAAGATACCATTGGGTAACTTTGCGCGATTGTTTTACCCCTGCCAGCCAGGAGTACCTTGATATTCTGGCCGGAATTCATCTCGGGCCAGTGAGAAGATGGGATTTGGTGCATCTTTATCACCCGATGACTAGAATTGCCTTTACAGGACCGATAACCGAAGAAAAGGGTGGATGGGCCAATGAGTGCACTGGTACTCTTTGAAATGAGGCTGTAGGACTGGTGTACTGGAACTTCCTTCTATGACGCTAGATCAACCTTACCAGTACCTTCACGACCGATGTTGTGACCCAGGCGCTTATACTGATTGGCGCTCTTTGCACGAGAGGAAGCTATGGTTGTTGACCACCAGACGGCTATTTGACATTCGCGGTTCCTTGGTTTCCTAAGGTTTCTTTGTTACTGTTCTTGATGGAAGCTTAGTTAGGCCTCTGCAGGCAACCTGTTCATCTTCCCCAGATTCAAACGGCTTCAACTTGAACCTCCAGAAATGAATCTGATACCTGACGAACGATGGAACTATACTATATGGAGCGATGTATAAGCCTGATGAAGCGGATTCGGACCTCGCGTATAAGCCCAACAGTCAGTATGTCTGCAATTGGCCTAGCGTTAGCTTGTTTGTGATTCTTGGATGAATACAGTCGACATGAAGAAATAATCTTACGTAGCAGAGCATCCCTATAACACCGAAGATCAGTGTTTTAATGCGCTCAGCCTCCTTCTTATCTCCGTGAATTCATTGATGGACCCGAAATTTAGTTCAAAGACCTTATACAATGAAGCGGAGCTTGGAATAAATAACCTAGTAACAGTATAAGATTTTGTTAGTTAAGGGGCATAATTTAAAGGTGAGGGTTCCAATCTAACTGGTTAAAAGTGAGAATTTTTTGTAAAAATCTCAAGAGAGTAATCACCTCAGGTTAGGTTAGGTCCGTCACCTCACCGTCAGCTTCAACCGTTTATATGGATTTAGGAACAATTGTATGAATCACCTCACCGGTACAGTTCTGCTCACATCAAACTGAGCTACCAAAATGCGCCCAGGTGATGCCCGAAACAAACTCTCTGGAGAATCACTGTCTCAATCAGTACTTTAACCTTTATTTATTCAATCTTGATTTAACAGAAACAAACTTAGTGGGATGTACCATCCAGTCTAGTAACCCCTGTCTCAAAATCTAAATATTGACTCTTCTCTGTAACCTCAATGGTTCATTTCTCTAAAAATCTAGCTGGGTGAGCAATGTCTTCCCTATGAGCACATTCATAGGGAAAAAATGGGTTTAACAATCTAGATGAATATTGACCCAAAAATCCTTAAATGTGTTTGGTTCCTAAACAGACAACTTCTTATATTTGTTATTTAATTAAAAATTTCCAAAAGAAATACATTCTTAAATTGTTTACTGTGAGTGGTGAAAAATGGAAGATTTGAAGTTATAAATAAAAATATATATTAGATTAATTTAACTCAATTTAATTTCTTCATTTTTTCTTTTATTCATTTACTTCTATTTTCTTCTTGCATTTTACTCTAGAACTTTCTAGAGCACATTAATAAAACAGATACATTACCTCTATAAAAAGACAAATTAAACAAGGCCAAACTGAGCATGATGAGTTTTTGATCTCATCATTATTTGAGGGATCAGAACCGTGGGGTTATCGTTCAATTTAATTCTAAGAAGTTTGTGACGGCTACTAGACTGGTGAGGATTTCTAAAGTAAAAGTTGTTTGTAATTAATATTAGACACCTCTGGTTTCTTCCTGGGAAGTAACAGTACATTTCCACCAATAAGTGTCAGCAGTTTATAATTAAGAGCAGATTGCATGCCCAGATAATGAGTAGAGTTAATTTGTTGTGAGTGCAGGGTCATCCACCATGCAAAGTCATTAGACTGTGGACACATCACGCACTAAGTTATTATCTTCTTGACTTTAGGCATACCTATATTGGGTTTCTCATGAAAATGACAAGATCTGAACGTACTTAATAAGAAACCAGAAACGTTATATGAAGTGTATCATTAATTATGGAGAGCCACAAAATTTTAGATTCCATTATCTAGTACTTGAAGATCCCGGTTCATGAACGCCGTCAGTCATCGCCCCGATTTCTGTGGAAATAAACCCAGCAAGAAATACCTGTCCCTAACTCTAAATAAACTGTACTTGTGAATTAATATTCTATGTTCTGTTTGAAACATACATAAGGAGACTTCAAAAATTAATATTTAATTGAGTATGACGAGCGCCTGACTCTCTCTTGCCTTTGTACACAGTCGTGTTGCTCTGCTTGCATCTATGCGGCGTCTGATCTTGCGGTAGTAGCATGCTGCAACAAAATGAAACGATCTGACTTGCATTGGTGCTCAAGGCTGAATCGCAGGATCCCTCGGATGCTGAGTTCTTTACGAGCCAACCTCTCGCTTTTACGATGTTCTAGGTGTATATTGATCCTTGACATATCTATGGTAAATGAGATTAAATCTTCTTATGGACTGGTGGGATCCCTCTCACCCCACATCGAGAACCTCACCTTTCTTGAAACGATAATCCCTCCAAAAACACGGCTTTCATGGAAAGTACCCTCGGAATCGGTTGTTTATTCCTCTTACTTGAGTTAACTATCTTATAAACCAATTCGCTTTCGAAAAGAGCAGTCCCTACCAATCTCTACCTATTATTTCAGGAAAGCTTAGAACTTAATCTAATTGACAACAAACGATGGCCGTCTGAGACCAGCTTCCTCTTGTTCAGGCTCTGGGCCTTACCCAAACAATCTACGGGAAGATCACGGCTTCTCGGAGACTCTAAAGCTCTCCTCTAATCTTGCTTCCAATATTGATGCACGGAAGGAAGCATTCTGAAAGGCTTGGTAGAACAGGTTTAGACGTTCTTCTGTTTAATGTTAACTAGATTATGGTGTGATTCAACTATTCTTTATTCCAATCTCAGACATACGGCGCCATCCAACGGAAAACCCAATGGAGAGAGTTTTAGTCGAGGATATTGAAGTGTCGCTATCCTCATCTTTGGTATCCCCAGATCTTGTAAATAGCCGGATTGGGCTTGTTCCCATTCGTATCTAATGCTTGATACTTGAAGGTATCTTTCATCACTTAGCAGTTTCTTTGGGTTGTTCCTAATTTGAGCTGCTTAACCAAACCATAAACATAATATGAATAAGTTGGGTTCGATGGAGATGATTTGAGCTTCATTAATTCTCTAGTAAATTGCACTCAATTACAAGTAATTGGGTTTAACTATATAATTTTCTCAAAGTCCTTTAGTTAAGCACAATTGCTACAAATTTCCGACAACTTTTCAAAGGATGATGAGAAGATGACGGATTCATGACAATCCCATCCGGGCATAGAGAATTTTGTAAATCTAATGCATACAGAGCTTGGGTATGAATCACCTCACTATGCGCATTCTCTAACATTGGCAAAAGCTTTATAAAAATCTGGCATATTTTGCTTGGAAATAAACTCTGGAGAATCTAAGTTCTCAATCATTGCTCTTGTATTATCTGATCTTGATTTGTGACTGAAACAACGGTGGGGATGTGCCTTCAGGTCTATCGACATCAAGATCTGTATATTTGAATCTTTCTAACAACAACTTCAATGGTTTTCGTTCTCTTTGTGTATAGGTCTTTCCTCATGCATCATGATGGTATGGCGCGCCCTAAGTCATTGCCCATACCGGTGCCATTGATTAAGTGATGTCTCCGAACCATGATTATCGGGTGCTCTGCCAAATGCTGGGTAGCGCCAAATCGGGTCTTCTACTTGGTGGTAATGTCTTTGGTGAGATTCCCGACCATTTCCAAAATCTTAGAGTTTAGAATACCGGATCTCACAGCTGGTCGTTTCGTGGGATCGTCATTTATTTGGGGATCTTCATTCGCGGTGACCTATTTGAACTTGTCTTTCCAGCTGGGCTTGCGGAAGTACCCTCAGTTGAAGACCCGATATGCCGGCCCGATTACGGAAACAATAAACTCCTCTTGGAACTTCCTGGCTTCATGTCTTCACATGTCGATGTCTACCTCCTCTTACAGAAAAAAAAAGAAAGTGTCCTATACCATTCCAGCTACTGGATTCTTATTAATCATTGGAACCTCAAGCTGGGTTTGTTTGTTGCTGTTTTTCATTATCAGTTTGAGAGGAAGAAAATGAGAGTGGAAGCCTCCCTTACTGTCTTCGATGAGCAATTATGCGGGTTTCATTTGTAGAGCTCCATAAAACTCTGAAGCTTCTGGGTCTAATAAGATCGGTGTTGAATGTACCTGCTCTGTGTACAAGGAATCCTTAATTAAAGATGGAATAGCCATTACGATGCAAAGTGTTGATCTTCACAGAATGGGAGCTTCAGAAGAGCTTTATATGAGATACGGGCCTTGAAAAATCGACTACTTACGGAATCAAATCAAAGTCTTGGTGCTTGCTCTTGGACTTTCGGTGGTAGTAATTTTAAGGCTTTAGGTGTTTGAGTTGATGTCTAAAGGGAGACTTGGAATGTGGATGGTTATCTAGATACTGGCTGTGAGGATGAGCCAGAAGGTTCTCTTCTCTGATGGATATCGTTGACATTTGTACCACGCAGTATCTTTGCGCTCGATCGGCGTCATTGTTATTTCATAACCTGGGCCTTAATGACAATGTTCAACTCTTGTGATGATGTGAGCTTCATCCGGTGATTGATATTTCGTCGCCACCACATCATTGCGGCCTACGATTTGCTTTAAAATTTTCGCACTAGACCGCAAATAAACTCCAGCTCTGTATGAAAGGATCCATAGGCTACATTGCTCCGGTACCAATTTCAGCTCTAAATGTTCACTATCTATTCATTTAGTTGATAGTGTTTTCTGCTGGATGTCAAATAAATTCCATTTTTTTACATATGCTTAGTGATAATGATTATGCATAATATGGTGTGAGTGGTCATGACTAATAGAGGAGATATGTAGTTGTGGAATCCTTTTATTGGAATGTTTCTGGAAGAAAATGGTGATGGCGGGTTTCCAGGATGGTCATCTCTTCATAACTGTGTGAAAATGTCTTTTCAGGCGGTCTATGGAGGTGTGCTGTCAAGGTTTTGTACTCTAGTGGATAGAAAGTGGTAAAAGCGTGAGAATCACATCTGGTTCTAGAAATCGACATCTATATGTTCGCCCAGGATCGCGAATGAATAAATCGCTGACAGCGATGAGTTGCATTTCGATCAGGAACCTCTTCATGAGGAAGTGCTGAGTATATAAGAGGAATGTAGGGAGGCGAATCTGATGGAAGAACCGCATGCATATCTAGCAGCGAAGGGGTATTGTTGAGCATGGGTATGTTTCATATGTCACATCCTTGTTTCTTGTTTTTATTTTTCTCTGGTCTCTTCTCCTTGAAATTCCCTCTGTCTCTTAAAACTAATTATTCATATTTCCCATATTCTGTAATTAAAGGTTGTAATCAATTAGTTTTCAAAGGAGTTAAATAAATTTTTTGCTTTTCTAATTGAGTTATATCGATGATGAAGCGACAAGAATATGAATATCTTGGAACAACATGTAGATCCTTTTCGGCTCTCATGAACTTAGACCATGAGAGTTAAGTCTACTTTAATTTAAGAATGTCAGTCCTTGTTTAATTTTAACTAAAAAGCATTTAATCTACTTGTTCCTTGATTATCTCATTGTTAGAATGGGGAATACTCTCTCAAAGTGTCTTGTTAATTTACAGTTATATGGTGAGGATTGTTTCATAGTGTTGATCTTGAAAAAAGAGCTAATTTCTTAATCTAATATAAAGGAAGGTACTTTCAAAAACAGAATGTAAGGTAATGTGTATAAATTTACTAAATATTTATTCATAATAAACCAAAAAAGAATCTTGAAAAAATTTATGTCAATATTCTTATGTGACTTGATAGAATAATTTATATAAGAAAGATATAGTCATTACTGTATATGAAAAACTATGATGTTATCTATTAAAATATTAGATTTAAAATAGATCAGCGGAACATTTATATTACTTTTCAGTCAATACATATGCAGCATTGTGTATCTGCCTCATATAAACATATAACTCTTCTATTCTATCTCTACTATGCTCTCTTCTCTTTAAGAAATTATTTCTTTCATTCAAATAAAATAATAAATATTCTTTAATTTTGCTGTCTTTGGTGATGTTTTGGAAGAGATTCAACATGAGTGTGTTTGGTTGGGATCTGAATATCATAATGTATCTTTGAATCCATCGGGACTTCTACTGTGTGGAAGTTTTTCTAACTCCATGGTGAAGCTATTGAACAGTCATTGAGATTCAGTGATATCTTGTCTACAAGGATTTATTCGATCTTTGGCATTTTGGTTCTCAAAAAATACATTATATTTTGCTATTATATTAAATTTTCATAAATAAAATAAATAATATTAATAAAATTATTACAAAGTTTAAAATATTACTAAATTATTTATATAATGAATGAATTAAATAAATAAATAAAACTTTGAGGTGATAATATAAGATACTACATTAGATTTAGAACTAGAATATTTTTTATTTTTCCTTCATTTTATTTTTCCTTAAGAGCATGAAAGGGTACATTAAGCAAAACACCAAATAAGGACATAAAAGAGACAAAGTATAAGCCCAACCGAGCACACATGAGCCATAAGTATAATATTTGTTGAATGCAATTTATTAAATTAAGGAGGAAGACCGAAGAATTCTTTAGGATGGAACCATTGAGGTTGTTATTTGAAAGACCCAATTCTAAGAGGTTCGGACAGGCCGCAAGGCTTTGACCATGAAGCACGAACATGGCTAAATGGATGTTCATTTGGTGACACTTGAACACGTGTCCGACACACGTGTTCAAGTGTCCTACACTCCACATGGTGTGTCGTTGACTAGATAAGAAGTTAAGGGTTTCGGACACGACTAGACATATTTCATGCTTTTTTTTAAATAAATTATGGGCTAACACAAATCTTATTGTAATCTGGCCATAATTCTTAAAACTGGCCACTCTTTTGTTTAGGAATGCTTGGTTGACGGCAATGTCATCCACACTGCATGCAAAGTCCTTAGACGTGCTTCGTTGATGTACGCCTACACACTTTAAGTCCTTGGCGTGTAAATTGGGTTTGCTCATGAAAAATGACAAGATCTAGATAGATACCATTCACCCAAGGGAGCTATGTGCAATATTTTCTACAAGTAGTTAGATGGAGGGATATATGTTCATCCATTAATTGTGTTTTTTAATTTTATGATTTAAGTTCAAGTCATTTGTATGTAGAAATTCTAGAAATGCCCATGACGACGCAAAGGAAACCGTAGAGACTGCATATGAAAATGTGTCCCAAATTAATTATGGAGAGCCACAAGGTTTTAGAACTCATTATCAAGTTGAACCCAATCTACATTTCACAAACATAAAATTAAGTCATCTTGAATTGTGAAATAAACCAACAAGAGTATCTTCACTTTTTGTATAAATAAGAACTGTACTTCCACATGAAAAAAAATCAGCAATTAAAGAATTAGTCAAACTTAATATGAATTTGGTTAAGAGTCTATTAATAGAAATTATCTTAACAATATTTCATGTCTTATTTAGACCTTAATTCCGAGATATCCTTCTAATTTATAGGAGAAATTTCAAGCCATTTTTTCCATGAAAGATTAGGAAATTATCTAGCCATTAGTCAAGCTTCTCCATACACTATTTCACTTTCATACATCAACCATCTCACAATTTTTAATATTTTACATTGATGCCATTCAAGAGGTCCTACATAACAACTCTTTGAAAATAGTAGGACTCCATTTTTCATAGAAAATAAAAGACTTTTTTTTCAGACTTTTTTTCAATAGAAAATAAGAAATTAGTCAAGCTTTTCTATCCTTGCTATATCAATTACCCCACCATATTTAACTTTTCTTGTTGGTACCTTTCTTAAAGGTTCTTCTCAACAACCCATCTTTTCATGGAAACCAAGAATTCTAAGGTCTTTTTTATTGGCTGATTTCTATCAAGTTATTACACATAAATTTTATGAAAAGTTTTTAAAAGATTTTTCTAGAAAATAAGATAGTAGCAAAGAATTAGTCAAGCTTTTCTTGTCTTAGATAAAGTAGACAAAAAAAAAGAAGATATTTCCTTCAATAATTCCTAACGAGGTCAGCCTTTGGTTTTGCTTCTTTCCTTTGACTAACCAAAAACTATATTAATTTATCTTGATTGTAAAGGTGCATTGGCAACTTCCTCAAATAACCAGGAAAAATTATCATCTTCTTATAAATTTCCAACATATGCAATGATTAATTTTTTTAAATTAATTTTTTTGGTTTTATCTTGCTTGACTAGCAAATAAGAATAGCAATTCATCTTGATTGTAAAGGTGCTTGGCAGCCTCTTCAAGCAAGATAGCCAAAAAAAAAAACTGAAACAAGTGATTTTAGTTTAGGATGTTATTCAGGAGTGACAGAGTGCAAACTAGATCATGGTCGATGGATATCTTGACAAAGATAAGTAGTTGATTTTAGAAATCTTTGCGCTGCACATTTTACAAACAACAGCCTGCTTTCATCAGAAAATTAAGATGAGCCCACCAGGGTACATACCTAAATCCAGCCACTGCTTATGGCATTTCCTCTCAGAGCTACAACTTATTTAAATCGGTTGAGCCTTTCTACTATACAAGCATTTTACAAAAAAATAATAATAAAATAAAATAAAATAAAAAAAAGGGATAAAACAAAACATAAGAAAAAAAATTTTTCTCTTCCAAAAAAATGGAAGAGAAGAAAGATATCTATAGTCAGCTACTCACGACGATTGGACTTCGTGTAATTAAATTATTATCCAGTCTGCATCATTTAAAAGAAGTGATAACAAAAGCTATTTTCAACTTGACCATTTCATAGCTCCAAAAAGAATATCAAAAAAAGAAAACAAACCTAGGGTATCATAATTGTTTTTCCCTACCAAGCAGAGACTAATAGGCATGGGTATGTGATTTTTGTTTTTCGTTTTCTTTATTTAGAACTAATAAACAAATTGGATATTATTTTCCCAAACATGACTATTAAATGTTTTCCATGAATATGAATACTTTAGTTCATATTTCTTGTTCTTTACCATTTCATAAAGCAAAAAGGGAAAAGAGCAAGAACTCTGGTTAGGCACTAAGGAAAGACCTCATATTTAGATCTGTGAGGAAGACTTGCATCAAGAGAGAATAATTGATATCTACATCACAAATTTAAGATTGAAACAATTGTATGGTTGATATATAAGAGTGAACCAAAGGCAAGACATTGAGGAGGAGATGAATTCAAGAAACATTAGATAAGCAATCATGCTGTGAAACTTCTTACATTAGGCTCCCCATCAGATGGTTCTTCCACTGAAGCCTTCTCATGACCTTCATTCCTTGCATCACTTTCAAGGAGCTTTTAGAGTGCAACCTAATTAGGTGTAGTATGACATTATCTGAATCAATGTCTTTCAACTGAATTCTCTAGCAAAAACATAAATTTATGTAATCACCCCAAGATATACCTTCTTTTTTCAGATTGTTTATTTTTACTTTTTGTAGATTTGGGATCTTTTGCCTTCAGCCTTTACTTGGGGCTTCCCAGCCTAAATAATATGTTAGATTTAACTTTTTTTTCTTTCCTTTTATTTTATTTTCCTTCCATTTCTCCCAAAATTTTCTGAACCAAACAATGATATAGAGCATCTAGATTAGTGCAAGAAGATCCATTATCTAAGTTGAATGTGATTGCACATTATTTACAGACTCTATTAGCTCATTGTACAATAATATATTCTTTCTATCTTTATGGGAATTCTCAATAATACATGCATGGTATATTTTTGGATTTTGGATGGCATTGTCCTTCTAATCTACTTGTTATCATTTTTCTTTTTCTTTTTTTCTTTTTTTTGGTGTCCTTTTTTCCCTCAAAAACACAACAGAGTGAGACACACATAAAGGGGCAAGGAAATAAAGTAAGCAATTCATCCCTTTGGGACTATCTTCAACTAATAGAGAGACTTTATACTTTATATATAACCAGTGAGACCATCAATGGCCAAATTTGTAGTAACAAGGCACTACAGAGATGATACATGGTCTGCCTAAAAGTCACTATTACAAAACAATTTGTCACACAATGTGAAGTTCATATTAAATGTAAAAGGGGTAATACGAGCTGGCTAAGTTCTTAGTATGATATAAGTTATACTAATGCTATAGGTTTTTTTTGTAATTTGATCATATCCAGGTTACTATAAATATGAGGTGTAATCCTATTTTAATGATAGTAAAATTTTGAGCCAACGTTCCCGTGGATATAAGCACACTATCGAACAAAGTAAAATTTGTGTATTGTGTTCTTTTTTAAATGACATCGTATGACTTAAAGTTTATAAAGGTGACACATCATATAAAAAAATATTTAATTGGGAATGTTAGTTTTAGGTTTATGGTGTCATTTATGAAAAGAAACCATATGAAATTAAAACAAAATTGTGTTGGAGTAGTTAGATGGTACTAATTGTAGATTATGGTGTCATTTTTTAAATTGTTATCATATTGAATTTATTTATTTTTTTAGATTTATGTTTCATTTTTTAAATTTTATAAATCAATGGTCATTTTATTATATACGCTAATTAGGAACATAATGTAAAAATATTTATTTTGCATATCACTAATATATGAAAATTTATTGCATAACCGGAACAATCACCTTCTTCCATCTTTTCTGCATCTATAAAACCCATGAGAGTTTTTATAAAGTATAATCACAACAAAATAATATAAAAGCATTTATTTGATATCTCCAAAGAAAGAAATTTAATTTATCCAATAAATAGTTCATTTTTATCTAAAAAATAAAGTAAAATTCTTTTTCTGTATAATAAATAATTTATATCTTAGTCATTTCTATATAAGTAATTATAGAGAATAATGTTTAATATATTTTGTTTAGATAATTTTGAATAGAGTGATTTATTGTATTTTTTTCTTTAAATAATAATTCATTTTCATCTTTACTGTTCAATCGAGCTAAGAAATAAAGTTTTAGGTAATTTGAAATAATTGAAAATAATAATCTTATAGAGTAATATTTATAAATAATTGAAAACTTCTTAAAATATTTCTAAAAATGATAGAGAATAATATTTAATACATTTTGTTTAGATAATTTTGGAATAAAATTAATTTATTATTATTTTTTAAATAAAATATTATAGTTAATTTTATATGGGTAATTATAAAGAAGCATATTTTAATTTATTTTGTTTCGATAATTTGGAATAGTGATATACTTATTTTTTTAAATAATAATTTTATTTCTTGTTACCCTTATAGAAATAAATTTTACGTTGAAATATTTATAAATACTAAAAAAAAATTAAAAAAAAACTTTGTCCAAATAAATTATAGAGAAGTAACATTTTAATATATTTTATATTTAGATGATTTTATAATAATGATTATTATTATAATTTTAGATAATTTAGAGTTAATCAACCATCTTTCATATGGTTTTTTTTTCTTGTAGTAAGTCTTTTACTTGGGGAGAGAACAACAAATAACCGTTAAATCACTCAATCGGCGAAGAACTATGAATTCAAAGAGCATTGCTTCTTTTGATGGCCGGGCACATCAGATTCATACTAACTATCTCCAACTGTGAATCATTGCGCCAAACGCTCATGAACTATTATATATACGACCACCCTTTTCATCTTGGTGTTAAACAAGTTAGCAACGCTGTGCTTTCGCTTTTATCGTTACCATATATCGAAAGTCATTTAACCTCTCGGGAGGGCTCCTTGAAGGTGATGTGAGAAGACGACAAGCCATGAAACCATGACAATGCCGGGTCCTCCTGCCGAGGGAAAAACCTGAGATGCAACAAAGGAGACCTACCATTTTGCAAGTCATAACTTTGATGGGAATGAATTTAATGAGTGATTCTCGTCTGTTTCAATATATATATATTTATCTCCATACCCACGTGGAGTTTGATGCCCATTTGCTTTAATAACGCGGGAGTGGATCTCATTCCGCTTCTTTGGCAATGAAGGTAAAATATAATGGTTCGCAAAGATTGGTTTAAAGGTGATTCGATAATGTGTAGATCCACGACGTACATTGAAGAATGTGCCGCAAATCTCTGGATTTTCCAAACTTCATATTCTTTTCATAGCTTACTCCTTAATTATCTCGATTTTTCTGGGGCACGAGAAATGCGAATTAGGACTCATGCAAGAAGAGCTGGTCTGGCCCATCTATACAAGGCTCGTGGGATGGGTTAAGGGCTTTAAAAATGTAAAGCCCGGTTCAGCCCCAACAAACAGTTTATTCGGTTCAGTTTTGAATATAAAAATATAACCAAATCAATAATGATGGATTTTAATTTGCCAATAATTTAAAATATAAAATCAATAAAATCGGTTCAATTCTGTTTATAGATAATAAACTAATGAAGTAATTTAAATTGGTTGGATTCGATCTGTCAAAACCGAATAAAAAATTGAAATTGTAATATAAAAAATATAAAATATAAAAATAAAACTAATATATTTAATGTTATAAATCAATAAAATTTACTAACTTTATTAATAAAATTATAAAATATAATATAAAATAATAATGATATATTGAAAAAAGAGGTTATAATTAATTTTTTTAAAAGACACTATAAATTCGAAGTAATTTTAAATGAAATATAGATTTATCATAATGTTTAAAAAATCTAAAATATATATAATTCTTCTAAAATATTTTATGAAGCTAAAATCAAAATAAATATTTTTTAAAAAGCTAAAGAAAAACAAATATTCCAAAATTAGAAACAAATTATCAAAATAAATATTTAAAATATAATATTACGACAGACTTAAAATACTTAAAATTATCTAGAAATTAAAATTTTTTGAATAAATTATCCAAATTGATCCTTCACTTAAAAATTATCCAAATTATAAAATTACCTTTATCCTGTTCCAAATCCACCATAAAAATAGAATAAAACTTAAAAACATAACATTTCTTTCTTTATTTTGGTTCTGTTATTTTTAAATTTTGAAAGTAAAATCAGATTAATCGAAACTATTTCTCGGTTTTAAAATTTTAAATAAATAATTTAAAATATTTCAAAATCGGTGGATTACATATATTTGTAATCTGAGGGAAAAGTTTGAGATTATAAAAAGAATTATCCACATCTATCACCGTCTCTTGAAACAAACAACATAACTGCCCATAATATAATATCTTTTTACCACTTTTTTTCTTTTCTTTCTTCTAACATGCTCTTTTCGGTCAAACCAAAGTTCCACCTAGATCTATCAATCACAACAAAATCTTCCAATCAGAAAATTTTGAAGTAATAAATGGGCTGATTCGAGTAATCCAATTCGTTATATCTTTAAGTAAAAGATCTACAATATATTGATATAATAAAACAATTTAATTCCTAAAAAAAATAAAAATAAATAAAATATATAAATAATAAGCCTCCTTCTTGACTTATCCAAAAAAAAAAAAAAAGCTCTCCTTCTTGACCACCCACTTCCAAGTGTCTTAACTTCCATATTAAAAAAGAAAAGAGAATTTGGCTTGAGCGATAAAAGTAGTCATTATTTCTGGTGAAAACTAACTCCTTATTTTTATAACCTTAAAATATCATCACTCTTGCATAAAATTACCTTTTAATATGTTAAAATTAAAAAAATATTACAAATCTAATATCTTTTTTTAACTTAACCATCGTTAAATTAACATTTGAACAAACTTAAAAAAAGTTAGTCTAGATTACCCTTAAAAAAAAAACAGGGGTCATTCTTGGTCATGTGACCAAAGCCGCTTCTACTTTATACAAATGAACCACTTCAATAGAACGACAGTCCTGCAAAACAACAGCTTCCATGGGAAAGTACCCTCCGAGATCGATTTTTTATTTAGCTTGCGAGTTCTTTTTCTTAGCAACAATTCCTTTCAAGGAACGGTCCCTACCAATCTCACACATTGCTCAGAGCTCAGGGAACTTAATTTAGTCGACAACAAGCTAATAAACCCAGATAATTGGTCTTCTGAATTGAGAGCTCTGGTCTTACACAATAACTCACTGAAGGATCACAGCTTCACTTGGGAACCTTTCATCTCTCTCTCTATTGTCAGTAGGCGACAACAACCTCGAAGGGAGCATTCCACAGGAGCTTGGTAGAACAACTATAGAAAGGATTCAACTAGGTATCAATAGATTAACAAGTACCATTCCTTCTTCTACAATCTTCAAACATGTGATATCAAACTGAGCTAACAATTGAGGAAGTCTAGTCTGATATTGTGCTACTCTTTCCTCATCTTAGTCAGCTAGTTCTTTTGGCAGAAAAAGATTCACAGGTCTGTTCCACTATTATCTGAATGCTTCAATGCTTGAAGGCACCTTCACCAGAAACAGTTTCACTGGGTTAGTAGCATCAAATTTGGGGAAGGCTGTGAAAACCTCTGAGCCAAACATACTTTGAATCATGAATTAGTTGAGACACTATCACACTTTCTAGTAAATTGTACCAATTATAAAAGACTGGCTTTAGCCACAATTTCAAAGGTCCTTAGTTAGTCATTAGCTAATTCCACGACCCAACTTTCATGTGGATAGATATGAAATCCAACCAGATTCATAACATCCCTTCTGGGCATAAAGAATCTTGTAAATCTAACATACCTTACTTGGCTATGAATCACCTTCACCGGTAGCATTCCTCCCAACATCGGCAAGCTTCATAAAATATGCTACTAGGCAGGCTGAAACAAACTCTGAGGAACACTAGTCCTCAATCAGTAACTTAATTACCTTGTTATTCAATCTTGATTTAAGTAGCAACAACTTGGTGGGGGATGTACCTTCCAGTTTAGTAGCCTGTCAAAATCTATAATATTTGACTCTTTCTAACAACAACCTCAATGGTTCACTTCTAACTCCTAAGAAATCTAATTGTTGAGGCTATGTCTTTCCTATTATTATCTATATAGAAATTAATCTGCATTTAGTTTCAAAAAATGATTTTCTTATATTTTGTTATTGATCAAAATTTAAAGAAAATCAACATATACTATGTCGAAAATTATATATTCTTAAATTATTTATATTATATAATTAATATAAATAAATAAAAGTTTATGAAAACAAAGATGTTACTTTAGATAATTTAAGGTATCATTTTTATTTTTCCATCATTATTTTTTCTACATTTCTTTCTCATTTTCTTTTCTCTTGCATTTTTCCTTAAGAGCATGGAAAATAAACATTAAGCAAAACACCAAATGTTTACAAAGAGACAAAGTATAAGCTCAAATGAGCACATTATGAGTTTCAATCATAATATTTAAGTTGAACGTAATTTATTAATTAAGAGAATAATCTGGTGAATTTCTTTAGGATGGAACCATTGAGGTTGTTATTTGAAAGACCCACCCTAAGAGGTTCCCTGACAGCTACTAGACTCCAACCATGAAGCATGGACACTACTGACAGGATGTCCACTTGTATATCTTTAATCACGTAGATATGTGCTCTGACACACCACGTAAAAAATAGTCGACTGGGATAAGCAAGTTTCAGTAATAACGGCTAGAACATTATTTCATGGTTTTTTATTTTATTTTTTTATAAAATTATACAACATTCGCAAATCTCATTGTACAAGTAATCCCAATTTAACCGGCCACTGCTTGTTTGAAATGTCATTGATCGACACGTTATCCACATCACAAAGTCCTTGACGTGGATTACTGGTCTATGAAAATGACAAGATCTAGATAGATATCATTCACTGGCGAACTATAGCAATATTTTCACAAAGTGGTTGATGAGGACAGATGGTCATTCCATTCTAACTCAAATCATTATAACTCTGCCCAATTTTGTAGCATGCCAACAACTAACGCCGTCATACTGAGGCGCTTCATATCCCATTTCACATTACCAATCAGCCATTACCACTTCAAGGGAAGTCAAAGGGTCACTATTCAGAACGCGACCTAGCTACAACAATGATGTGCTCAAACGCTGTATAATTGATGCCTAAATGCTAAAACGGCAGAGTCTGGCATATAGTGTACTTTAACTAATAAGATATCATCTACTGTGGAAAGTAAATTAACACAGAGGTTCCGCTTTCATAATATCTCGAATAAAAGGTTTTAGGGTAAAATTGGGATAAGGAAACTCAGAATTCAAATTATTGATTCTAGTGAATTAATCGTGTTATGCCTAGGTTAGTTCTCCCTGTCACGTTCACGGATTACTTTTCTAAAGATCTCTGTTATTCAATCTATTTATAATATGTCAATCAAGAGGAGATTTTGCCCATTGAGATCTTTCTCTTATATATCCACTATTCGTGAATATAATAGTATATCTTTATCTCGACTTATTCGAATGCTTTTAAATGCTCTGGGTCCCCAAATACCACCTTTCTGTGTTCGAATACTATTAACTGGATCCCATAAAGGTTTATTCAGATCCCAATACTCTCACCTCAACTTTGATTCTCATCCAAAGTAATATTGGCAAGACGCATCATATAATTGAAATACAAGTATAGAGTAGATATGACAAATTAATAAATAACCTGGAAGGTCATGAAAGTGTCAAAATTTAATCCATTGCTGTGATGTTTGACGTAAACCCTAAAGAGATCTAGAACATAATGAAAGAAAAGATCATGTGTAATATGTCACGTTCAGGATCCAAATACACGAAATTGCCGCCATACTCCCGGTGCCACTTCTTCTTCGTCATGTCACCGCTTCCTAAACCCGCGGCCTCTCTCGTCTGCGCGCCTCCCGACTTCCACGCATTTCGAACCCTAATTCGCTTTTAATGATGAGAGCGATTTTGAGCCGCGACCGTCATGACGCAGTGACGCCGCACGCGGTTGACATGGTGACGCCGCTGACGCGGTGACGTGGGTGACGTCGCTGACGCAGGACGCCCACACGCGACAAATACTCGCTTGCCCTCATTTCTCCAAAATGGTTTCAGGCTGTTCTTCGGCCATCATGCCCGTATTCCAAAACAAAAACTAAATAAGGAATCTAACACTAAAATTGCATAATGCCAAATCAACATGAAAAATGCAAGATCGACGCGAGTATAATCTCGAGTGTTTTAAGCACTCATCGCCGATCAAACAATATCTATTTGAATCGCTAATTTAGTTAGCTCAGGATGTGCACACACTTGTATCTTTACTGGCATGTCGGCTTCCTGAAGTGCCTTGTTCAAAGAAGACGAAAACCGAAAGCAAAGACCAATACCCTTCAAGAAATTTATCTCTAAGTAGAACCCTGCATTTGCTCAACAAACAGCACCTGTGACTACCATGGTCTTTGGGACTAATCTACCACTTGATCGCCCAAGCCCACTGCCCAAGATCTTCGGGAAGTGCCTGAGCCCACTTACCACATATTAAAAACCGCACAAGAACTAACCGCACGAATCTTATCTTAAGCTTCATCTCGCAAAGCCAGAGTGTCCTATTAGGAGACTCACTTCACGGTCAACTGGTCTGTGGCTAAGTTCCCAACCAATCCACCCTATCACATGGGAAGTTCATATGGATACGAGCAGAAAATTACACAAAGAGATATTTATCAAGGTTTCCAGCTTTCCAAATCCCTTATTTTTCATAATATTAATCCTTGATAAGGAAGAACATATTTTATCCCAAAAATTAAGATATTTTATTCCTAAAATTAAGGGAAGATTGGCGAACCACGCCCTATAAATCAAGGAGATCTCCGACGAGGTAAGGGCATTCGAATTGTGCTCTCTCCTTATTCTTCTCCGTTTTTTTGCTAACTTAATCATTGGAAAGGTGGCTTCTGCACATCAAATGATCAACTTTTTGCATGAGTTCCACATTAAGTGATGATGCCCGGTTCCAACACCACACAACAACGATGTCGTATGTGGAAACGAACAAAGCCCGCGATAAGCCGCATGGCTTCACCCAACCATCGCCCCAGTCCTTCATCACCTAGACCTTATCGATTCCCCTTCCACATTCAATCGTTCCGCGCCAGAATGTCAAGCATTCCGATAAACCAATCAATGAAGATCATTCCTCCATCAAGCGCCACCCCATTGGCGTCAGACATGAGAGGAACAGATGGACCGCAAGAGTTGCATTTATGAGCCACAAGGCCGCTTCAACGCTTCAAAGCAGGAGAATGACCCCAAGAGGCCCAAATAGATAAAAGCCAGCGATTCGAAAAGATGTATGAGATAAAGCGTACAGCTGCGCATCCAACCGCCCCAATAAAGTGAAGGAGCCCATCGTCTCGCGATTTATGTTGGATACCTAGCAAATGATGAGTTGTCCTTCTGGGTAGTTCCCTATCTTGGAGCCCTCACTGCAAATGATGTTCGGAGGGAGCCAAAGACAAATCGCCGTAGCGAGGCCTTCGCTACATCACCATGCCTTCAAGATGCCATTAATGGGCACCCTAGCGCAAGGAAAGAGGCATGACCTGAGGCGGCAATCCGCATAGCTCAAGCCCTTGAATGGGCCATTATCGCTTCGGCTGTACGATGCCACAGTGTCGCATGTAATGTAACTCTTCGTACAAAAATAACATTCTATATGCCGCCTACAACCTTGATTCGCAGACCCGATGACATGCTCTCTCGCCCCTAGGGCAACATATTCTTGATTATGGGCCTTTTCACGGGTTTGTCATACCAGCTTTGGCCATGTTTTTTGGCTCCGCTAACCCTTACGATCATATGCTCCACTATAACCAAGCAATGATACTAAAAGCCAGCAGTGACTAGCTATTGTGCAAAGTATTCCCGACTAGCTTACGGGGGCCTGCGTTAGCCTGGTTTCACAAGCTCCCACGCAACTCAATAAACTCGTTCAATGAACCATGGGCAGCATTCGTATCGCAATATCTTTGTTCGGTGCAACAAAAGATGAACATTGGCTCCTTACAAACTATTCTTAAGCAGGAAGATGAGTCTATTCGAGACTTCACAAGGAGGTTCAGGCAAGCCGTCCAACAGATATAGTCTAATAGCATGGATACAATCCTCCAAAACATTAGGAGAAGCTTTAAATATCTATCTTCTTCTTCCAAATACTATCTTTAGACTCCGCTAAATGATAATGGAAGTATTATACAAGCGAGCTGATAGGTACTCAATGTCGAGGACACCAGTGGCAAAGAACCCGTGACCGTTTCATGATTACAAGCCAACCGGGCGAGGGAAATAAGATTCCTAGGAAGAAGCCATCTGAATCCGAGGAAGGTCAGAATAGAAACCAAAAGCAGTCCCATGAGTAGTCACAAAAACAAAAAAGCTCCTCAATTCACCTCCTTGAACATCAATTATGAGAGGCTATTACCCATCATTCGCGACTTGCCAAAGTTTAAATGGCCTTCACTGATCTAGACGGATCCCCTCCCAAAGAAATAAATCCTTGCGGTGCGATTATCATAGAAATCATGGGCATGAGACCGATAGGTGCCGAAGCCTAAAGTTCTTGGTGGAAAAGCTTATCAAAGTGGGACACCTCAAAAGGTATATCAGATAACCTGACCACTCGGGCCGAATCGTGGCAAGCTACCATTAATTACAATGCACGCGATAATCTCGTTAGAACTGCACTCCACCATAAATTATATACTGGGCGGCCCTTCTGAAGATCAGTATCAATCAAAGTGCCAACAAAGGAGGCTCTTGAGAGCCACCATAGTTAAGGCTAGGTAAAGCATCCGCATTTGCAAGGCATACATTTAAGAAATCCTAGCCAATAGATGGCACTATCATTTCCTTGCGTCAACCCGAAACAGATTGTCAGGTCTACCATGATACACTAATACTTACCCTCCAGACAATTTTGTTGTGCAATGTGATACTGGTAGATTCCCGGCAATGTAGCGCATTTTTGCAACCACCCACTTCTTCGCTGCATAGAAGTTTTCCTGCGGTGAACTCACCAGCGAATCCTCATTTTAATGGTGTAACTACTGTAACTCTAGGAGACGTCACGCTCCTTGTAAAAGTCGGGCTGGTCACTCAAAGAAGTTTTATTTCAATCATCGTAAGACTCGGGCCTTACAACGCCATACCTGCATTGACTGCCATACTGGCGAGTTATCCTTCAACCTACCACCAAATGGTCGATTATTTGACTAACGTTGGGTAGGGGCTGGACCTTACAATCGGGCTGGCATACCTAAAATATTATCAAATCAAGCTTGTAACGTGAAACATAAAGGGGAGAAAAATATCTAAAAGACATCCCCTTGAAGATCAAACCTCCGCGTAGCAATCACAGTTCTCCTCCCAGATCAGGGCGGAAAAGACGGATCCACTTATTGTGGATCCCCTGGAAAAAGAAACGTTGAACTTGCCAAAAAAGTTCACTTATGCTAATTCTCTCATGTCTAATGAAGAAATGAAGCAGTTACGACTTGTGCTGCTGAATAACATAGATATATTCGTCTGGAGCCACTCGGATATGGTTGGAATTAACTTGACGGTGGCCTCTCATGAACTAAATATTATCCCCATGGCCAGACAGGTAAGACAAAAAGTGAGGCGTTTCAACGTAGAACGTCATCAAATCATTCAGACGGAAGTAAACAACTTACTGAGAGCAGGTTTCATCAAAGAAGTGAAGTACCCCGAATGGCTAGCAGATGTGGTGGTGGTTCCAAAGAAAGAATGAAAGTGGGGAGTATGTGTAGATTACATTGACCTCAATGAAGTACGCCCAAAAGATAGCTTCCCCTTGCCATGAATAGGCCAAATTGTTGATGTCGCAGCTAGGCACGGAATATTATCGTTTTTGGACGCTTTCTCTAGGTATCATCATATTCCCATGCACTCGCCTGACATAGAGAAAACGACCTTCATTACACCTCAAGGATTATATTGTTACAATGTGATGCCTTTTGGTTTGAAAAATGTCAGGGCAACTTATCAGAGGTTAGTGACTAAGATTTTGACCACGCTAGGCGAAAATATGGGAGGTCTATATTTGATGATATGCTTCTAGAAATCCAAAGAACGCTCGACCACACCAAGATCACAGTTCCTCATTATCACAAGGTGAGCAATATGAAACTCAACCCTTTGAAATGTGCGTTGAGAGTCAGTTCGAGCAAGTTTTTAGGCTTTATGGTGACCTAGAGAGTGAGAGAGGCCAATCCTATTCAACTCAAAGCTATAATGGACTCTCAGGCTCCTACCTCTAGAAAAGGAGTACAATAACTAACTAACTTGGCCAGGCTCTTGGCTTATCTATATCCGTTTCACAGATCGATTAAAGCCATTTTTTTATCACTCTAAGGGGAGCTAAAAGGGCCGGCTGGAATGAGGAATGCGACCTAGCTTTTGCAAAGATCAAACAATATCTACCAAACAACCAATTTTGACTATCCTAGGGCAAGCCATACACTCCATCTTTACCTAGCGTCGGCCTTAGTAAGTGCAAAATTTTATTAGTTAAGACGAAAACTAAAGCAGAGACCAATATTCTTCTTAAGAAAATCTCTATCAAGAAACTGGGTATACTCGCCTGAACAAGCAATACTAATATCCGTGTGGCAAATTTAAGAAGCTTCGCCTCTACTCTAGGCACACCCTATCGCCGTGGCCGCCAATCTCCTCATAAGTACTATACACAAGCCGTAATTTGTCAGTGAAGGATGGCCTAGCCGCTATTAACAAGTGAATTCGGGTATTAAGTATAAACCACTTTGGCATTGAAGGGCTACTATACAAGGCATTTTGTAGCATAAATACCCCAACCGTATGTGACCGTGGCATGCCGGGCCGGTGGATCCTTAATGTGGATGGTGCTTCTCGCCAAACAGGAGCTAGATTCGGCTTGCAAATTAAAGGCCCAACTGGGGAAAGGATAGAACAAGCCATACGACTAGACTTCCCCGCATCTAATAGTGAGACTGAATATGAAGCAATCCTAACCGGAATTGACCTTGCAAAGTCTATATCCTCAAAAAAACTCATCATACGCAGTGACTCTCAATTGGTAGTGGGATAGGTAAACGGGGAATACAAAACGCAAGACTAGACTATGGTCGGGTATACAAGTCTAGTCAAGCAACGATTGGAGAGTTTTAAGGCTTGGAAACTTGAGCATATCCCGAGGGATTCGAATGAAAAGGCAGATGAGCTGGCAACAGTAGATGCATCCCTCCTAATGAAAGTAACGATATTCCTTCATGTCTATCTCCAATCGGCATCATCAATTACTACCAACCAAGTAAACAAAATAGATGAAGCCTATTCTTCTTGGATGACTCTAATAGTGCACTATTTGAGCTCAGGAGAATTGCCAGATAGTAGGATTGAAGCCCACAAGATTTAGGTCTAGGCGGCTAGATTTTCCTTGTGAATGGATAATTATATAAACAATTTTTAGAGGGTCGATCTCAAGTGTCTCAATTGGGTCAATAGGGAGATTGAAGTGGTAGAACTCATGAAGAAATATGCGCAAACCATCCCAGCAAGTGCACCTTCGCTCATAGGCCCATACACAAGATTAAAATTTAATTGTTCTAGATAATACTTACGGGCCCGAGGGCCAACGAACAACTTCCACAAGCAAAGAGAATTATAAATTTAGGGCCACAAGTAAATTTCCTAAGAAATTGAGTCAAAAAGTAAATACCTAAGCAATTGGACAATACTACAAATACCCTAAAGTGAATGGGGAGAGGTGTACTTAATACAAAGAGGAAAGACCTTTTTATAGGCTAAAGGGGAGCATATAACTGATGTGGGATTGCATAGAGACAAAATATAACAAATCTCCACTCTTGGATTTAATAAGTCAATCCTATCTCAAAACTCGATAAAGTCGCAACGCTCCAAATGCTTCTCAACGACAATCAAACTTTTGCAATGTTGATTAAGTCCAAACAATGATTGAACTTGATCATTGTCACCACCTTAGGCAACAAATTTGCAGGATTCTTGACAGTCTCAATCTTTTGAAGTGAGATTCATCCTTCACTAATAATCTCTTGCACAAACTGATAGTGAAGATCAATATGCTTTGTAGACTTCCAATCGTCAATCCTCCTAAAAGAGTAAACATTAACCCGTCATTACTGCCGCTTATCCAAGTCACCAACACAATCTAAATCAACAAAGTCAATAGCATACTGATCACATGTATCATCTCCCTCAAAGACTAAACCAACATCTACGATTTTCAATAAGTACCGTAGAACCCATTTCAGTGCCTACCAATGTCCTTTACCAAGATCATGCCTACTCCTGCTCACTATTCCAATTGTAGGCCCCAAACATCTATGCCACATACTAAGACCCATTTAATCTTCACTCACTACCATAACCGTGGGCTATTGCTCCAATCATTGCACTACCATTATAGTATTACAAGTTATTTCTTCTTATGCCCTTCATAACCAAAAGAGAGTATGAAATTACATTTAAAACTTCATCTCGACACTCACTACAAGGCCTTAGCCTCTAGTGGCTCTAAAGAGTATTTAGACTCTTTTTCAACTTTAGTACATATCGAATATCCAATAAAACCTAATTGATCCATGACCTCAACCTGATTAACCCATCCAGTGATATAGCCACATCACCACTACTCATAAACAACTCCACCATCAACTTCTTCAAACTCAAGAACCACTCCCATGTGGACACATATGATAAAGTAACCCGAATCCAAAATTCATTCATCAAAACCAGCAATAGTTTGATGACTAATCAAACATAACTCAGAATCACTAGAGTCACCCCCATGCTCAATGACACACACATTAGACATAGACTTGCCCTTATCTTTCTTTTTCAACTTAGGACAATCTTTCTTCCAATGCCCTTCCTCATGATAAAAGGCACACTCATCTTTTCCTAGTCTACTCTTTGATGTAACCTTTCCCTTTTTTTTCCTATTTCTTATTTTGACTATAACCTCTCACTATGCTTCTACGGACTTATCCCGATGTTCTCTTTGACCTTTCTTCTTAATTTCATAATTCAACAAGGTAGAACAAACTTCTTCAAAAGACAGTTTTTCCTTCCTGGCTTAACAAGGGTACAAAGATGATCCAACTCATTAGGAAGAGAACTAATCAATAACATAGCCTTACGTTCATCTTTGAAGGTTTTCACTCCAAGTTTAATAAATCAACAATTAATTTATTAAACTCATCAATATGGGAACTAATGCTCATATTCATTTAAATGAGACTAATAATCTCTTCTGGCTGTGTACAACTCGATTCTCACGCTTTTCTTCATATAATTATTTTCTAGAGCCTTCCACAAACTATAGACAGACGTCTCTTGTAGAAACGTATACCACTGCTCTTTAGCTAGACAAGAATGAATTAACCCACAAGTTTTTATGTTGAGCCTTTCCCACTCACTCTCACTAGTATCATCAGGCTTTGTTTCTTTCAAAACCTGATCCAAATCTAGCATATACAATGCATCCTTCATATCCTCTGCTATAAGCCAAAATTATTTAGGCCATCAAAATTTTCAACTTCTTTTTCATTTGTGATCGTTGATTTTTTACTCAAATTATGTTATCTTTCCACACAATTAAATCTGCAAATACTAGAACAGTTCCCAAGAAAGATTAAATTGATCACCACAGTCCCACTTAGCCTAGTCTCTTTAGACAGAACAAAAGTTCCCAAGAAAGGCTGGATTGGTCCAAATGGTGTTAAAATAACAATCTCCTTAGACAGGACTTCCACAAATATTCCTGATAATGGAGCTTCTCGAACTTCCATAAATATTTTAGACAATGAAGTTTCTCTGAATCCGATTTCAATCGTCAATGGGCTCAGAGCAAATTTCTAATGTGGGAAGACTGCCACGCCACAAATCACAAAGCATACTTATAACTTCACTTGAACTAATTTCAATTATCAATAGTTCAAGAGAAAATTTATGATGTGGAAGATATGGCTATGTCGCAACCATAGAGCATACCGATAAAAAAACCTAAAGCTCTGATACCACTTGTTGAGCAAATGCACCAAATAATGCAACAAGTGGGATAACTAAAGATAGAAAAGAAAGAGAGCACACAAAATTTAATGATGTTCGGTATAAATACCTACGTCCTCAGGTGCCAGTGAACAACTTCCACTAATCAAGGAAAGTTACAAACTTAGGGCCACAAATCAATTTCCTAAGAAATTGAGACAAAAAGTAAATACCCAAGCAATTGGGTAATACTACATATACCCTGAAGTGGATGGGGAAGAGGTGCACTTAATACAAAGAGGAAAGACCCTTTTATAGGCTAAAGGGGAGAAGAAAAACCCATATATAACTGATGTGGGATTTCATAAAGACAAAATATAACACATATCTCTCCCTTATAGTCCTTAAATGGTACCACTATCCTTTCATGTTTTCCTTCATGCCTCTTTGGGGAAAATATTACTGATGCTTCTGCTTCTTGGAGACCAAAAAGTATGCATTGATATTTCTCCATTTGTAGCTTTCAAGTCAGTTTGCTATAGACTACGCCAAGTAGACAGGGAATTAATCAGTGAAATAAGAATTACCATCTTCATAAATGAGATTCTTATAAATTCATGACAGACAATTTAGCTTATAGAAAAAAATCAGGAAAAGCTGCTATAAAGAGGGGACGACGCTGCACGCTAGCTTTTCGTGCATAATATTCGATGACTCTAATTTCCAAGTTTCAGCTTCGCATTCTTTCCCCATCTTAGAGCCTCAACGTTTCAAAAGGTAAGGTATGGGAGGAGGTGATAATGATCTCACACAGAGTCCCACATGTTGTCGTGGAGTTGTACTTAATTAGCTTGATGGGTTCTCCCACCCATGCCGATTTTTTGGGCTTTCCTATTGGGCTTATGTGCCTATCAGGAGGGGTCCTAGGTTTGAGTCCTAGTGGGATAGTTTACTACATGGTTAACGTTTCAAAAAGGCAAGGTATAGAAAGGAGGGGTCAGGAGTCTAAAGGCTACTACATATCACGTTTCAAAAGGCATGGTGATGTAGAGTGAGGGGATCCCAGTGTTCAGTCCCACAGGTCTCTGCCGAGTCTCAATAGGGACAATTAACTACATTCTAACTAAAGTTTTTAGTAATAAAAAGAAAAAAAATCCCATAAATCCCAAAGTTATATACCCAAAGTTAGATTTTTCTTACATTTTCTTGATTTGGCAGATAGAAACGCTTACTTGAAGGAAATAATATGCATGAAATGGATGATGAATCCGTTGGAACAAGAAAAGTCAACCTCAAATCAGGCTATAACAGGCCTAGAAAGAAACAAATTAAATGTTAAGCAAAAATACTAAAGAAAATCCATATACCATACCTATTTCTTGATCAAACAATTTCCCTACACTTCAGAACCAAACATGTGAGATACTTTGTAAACACTTAAGTTACTTTACTTCCTTAGTTGCTGCGTACTGGAGCTTCGATTAGTTGCTTCCTTCTGCTAGGCATGTTTCTGATCTGATAAATAAAGTATCGACTTTGAAGTATGTGCGTATGACATGAATATCAATGATCATGGACATGGAGTATGTTGCAAATAATTTGTTATAAATATATATAACTTATATTAAACCGAAGTTAATTAAAAAATATAACTAAATAAATATATAATTAAAAATTAAAAATAATTATAATTATTGTTTATTTATATATTTATGGTTATAAGCATTTGTTAAATAATATTTGATTTTTTTTACATCTATTTACCTTACAATACACCATAGGAATCTGTTCTTCACGAATTTGTCTTTATTGGGACTTGATCCCTCAACCCCTCCTCTCCTTAGGCTCGCCTTGGCTCTTTAACCATTTGAATTTTTTTTTTGTCAAACCATGAGGTGTCTTGAGTGGGCTCATGTGTACATGAAAGGCGTCTTCAACCCATACCACATATAGACTAATCTCTTACGAGTCGGAAGGGATCACAAAGACGGTAAAGCTCTACCATAGAATATAACTGCATTTCCAGTGCTCGAATTCAAGACCAATGGTTAACGTAGAAGAGATCCCAACCATATATATCACATCAATTTCGATGGTCTTGAATTAATTTTTTTTAACACAAATTGATTAGTATTGGGTCAAGGGAATAATATTTATGTGGAATCTCAGTTCAAGGTTGAATTTAATATATATATATATATATATATATATATATGGTATATATATATATATATATATATATATATATATATATATTATTAAATATAAAATTAAGTTTGTTTATTTTAAAATAAATTTATAATTAGTTAAAATATATTTATTTATTTATTTTATTCTTATATTTTATATTATAAATCAAGTAATCAGCTCAATCATGATAGAACTCTCAACGTTGGAGTCCAGGAAAGACAATCAAGTGTGTTCAAGTACTGAAAAATAACTAAAAATATTTTCTTCTTCTTAATATTTTCCTACAAAAAGCTTAATTTGTAGGTCTAGCTTAACTTTGGACACGTATTTCTTTTCTTCTCTCCTTGAATTTAGAGTTTTGTTTCAAAAATAATACATTTAAAAAAAAATACCAATCTAATTCGTTTTTAAAAATAATACCCCAACCAGTGCTTAAAACCTTAGTTGTTTACTCTTTAAAACCATAGTCAACAACTATGGTTTTAATTTAAAAAAAAATTAAAATCATAGTCAGCAACTATGATTTTAATTTAAAAAAAGTTTAAAACTGTAGTCACTTTTTGACGAGGACATACTATTTTGGATTTTTTTTTCATAAATATATTAGATTGGTATTTAAAAAAAATGTATTATTTTGAGAAAAAACTCTTAAATTTATGGGGAAAATAATAATAATAATAACAGATATTTATTGTTGAAAAAAAAAAAATTGTCCTTCTCTGTGTGGATTCGGGGGGTGGATTTCATGGATAGAGTCTTGGACTATTTCATTGTAATTTTGTGAATCGTAATTCAAATTACAATTATCCATCCAGGAGGCAGGGAGGGAGGTTCGAGGTTTTGCCATAAGAGGAAATGGAAGAGGGGAAGCAAGGGATAATGGTGGCTGCTCAGAAATTTTGGTAATCATGAAAATAAATTTAGAATGACTAATCCATCTCATAATTTTCATTGCGGTTGTTTTTTGGAAGCCTCAAATGTAAGAGGTTTTGACAAGCTGCTAGACTGAGCGGGATCTCCCCAAACAAGTTGTTAGTCAACCAAATGAAGATGGTATTCTTCCCGATAGTTCATTTCCACATAACCGTAATCTTTGCAGTTCATGAAGCTTTCCAATATTTGGAAGACATGCTTGCGTTTAATTTTAGAATATTGAATACAAATGACGTATATACCAAACAATATTCACATCAAAGGTCGACTACTTGTGTGTGGAAGATTTCAAACTTCTCACATGTGATGAAGTAGTGGATTGCACTGAGATTCCAAGTGATATCCTGGCCACAAAATTTGAACCAAAATCCTTCAAGTTGTATTAACTTGGTTCCCCAAGAATGATTTTTTTATATTTGGTTATTTAATCAAAAATTTCAAAGAAATACATTCTTAAATTGTTTATATATTGATGAATAAAAATAAATAAAATAGCTTTGAAGTAATAAATAAAAATGATATGTTAGATTAATTTAACTCGATTTTAATTTTTCCATAATTTTTTTCTTTTCTTCTACATTTCCCTTCTATCTTCTTCCCCTTGCATTTTTCCTCAAGAACATGGAAGTGTACATTCAGCAAAACACCAAATAAGCCGACATAAAAAAGACAGTATAAGCCCAAACTGAGCACATAATGAGTTTCAATCATAATATTTAAGTTGAGTATAGTTTATTAAATTAAGGAAAGAAAGCCCAAGAATTCTTTCGGGGATGGAACCATTGAGGTTGTTGTTCTAAAAGACCCAATTCTAAGAAGTTGTGACAGGCTGCTAGACTTTGAGGGATTTTTCTAGACAATTAAGTTGTTGTAAATTGTAATTTAATAGTAGACATAGTTTAACAGGGGCGCCAAGTGAAGATGGTCTTCTTCCTGAGAGTAACAGTTCATTTCCACACAAATAAAGTATCAACAGTTTATAATTAAATGAGCAGACTGCATACCCAGATAATGAGTAGGAGCTAGTACTTTTGTGAGTGCCGGGTCATCCACACTGCATGCAAAGTCCTTGGACGTGGACATCCACACACTATGTTATTCTTCTTTGGACTTTGGGCTCGATTGGTTTTGCCTATGAAATGACAAGATCTTTCAAATCATTCCAACTAAGGGAACTATGTCCAACATATATCATCTACTGCTAATACTTTGCATGCAGTTAGGGATGGAGGATAGAGATATATATATATATATATATATATATATATATGTTCATCCATTGTTTTCATTAGTTTTATGATTTAAGTTAAAGTCATTTGTGTGTAGAAATTTATAAATCCACATGCTCATTTAAAGGAAACCGGAGGACTTAATAGTGCGAAGTGTGTCCCACATTAATTATGGAGAGCCACAAAATTTTAGAACCCTTTATCAAGTACTTGAATTGTGAAATAAACCAGCAAGAAGTACTAATCACTTTCTGTATAAATAAGAAGTGTACTTAATAAGAAGTGTACTTAATATAAGAGGCTTCTAAAATTAATGATCCAATGGAGTATGAAGGCCTTCGCATCTTTCTTTTTGGTGTACACAGTCGTGTTGTCCATCCATCTATGGTGTCCCGTCATAGCCGGTAACATGCAAACAAATCGACTTGTTGATTGCTTTCAAAGATGGAATCACCCAGGATCCACTTGGGATGCTGAGTTCTTGGAACAACTCTCTCCAATTTTGTCGGTGGTCGGGTGTGTATTGCAGTCGCCGGCATGTCCACAGAGTCACCGGATTAATTCTATTTTCTTATGGATTGGTAATCCTCCTCACCCCACATCGGGAATACCTTCTTAGAAACATTAGTCCTCCAAAAAAACAGCTTTCATGGCAAAGTGCCCGCTGAGATCGGTGGTTTATTCCGCTTACGAGTTCTTGTTCTTAGCAACAATTCCTTTGAAGGAAAGGTCTCTACCAGCCTCACATACGCCCAGAGCTTATGGAACTTAATCAGTCAACAACAGTTTGAAGGCAAAACTAAGAACTTTTAGCTCCTCTCGAAATTGAGAGCCTGGGTCTTGCTAATAACAATCCACCGAAAGATCCTGGCTTCACTTGGGAACCTCTCATCTCTTAGTCTATTGTCAGTAGGTGACAACAACCTCGTAGGAAGCATTCTTGATGAGCTTGGTAAAACAAGTATAGACTTCATTCAATTAGTATCAATAGATTAACAGGTACGATTCCTTCTTCTCTGTACAATCTCTCAAACATACGTCACTTCGGACTTTCATCTAATCAACTGGAGGGAAGTCTTAGTTAGAATATTGGTGTTGCCTTTCCTCATCTTAGGCAGCTAGTTCTTGTAGAAAACCGATTCACAGGTTCTGTTTGTTGGGTTATCCCACATCGGTTGTGGAAGGGTTGGTGATGAGTTTATAAGTGTGAGGGAAAACCTCATCTCATGAGCTAGCTTTTGGGATTGAGAAGGCCCAAGATCACCTAACACCGGGGTATCGTGAGCCCGCTGTTATCAACAAGTCCTGCCCACCGGAGAACCCAGCTGTCGCTCCGACCCAAAGGTCCGATGTGTGAGGGGAGATTGCTGGGTTATCCCACACGGTTGCGGGAAGGGGCGGTGATGAGTTTATAAGTGTGAGGGAAAACCTCATCTCATGAGCTAGCTTTTGGGATTGAGAAGGCCCAAGATCACCTAACACTGTTCCCATTTCATTGTCTAATGCGTCAATGCTTGAAGGTATCTTTCTCTCTATAAACAATTTCACTGGGCTAGTACCACCTAATTTGGGAAGGCTGCAAAACCTTCAAGCCATAAACATGGCCATGATTCAGTTGGGTTCCTCCATAGGAGATGATTTGTTTCTCCACATCTCTAGCAAACTGCACTCGGTTACAAACAATGGTTTTTAGCAACAATTTTCTCAAAGGTCCTTTAGTTAGCACAATTGATAATTTCTCAACCCAACTTTCAACGATAATTCTGGGAATCAACCAGATTCATGGAACAATTCTTCAAGAATCTTTGTAAATCTAACATACCTTGGATTTTGTTGAATCACCACCGGTAGCATTCCTTCTTAACATTAAGTAAGCTTCAAATGCAAGCATTAGGTTTGCTGGAAACAGACTATTTTGGAGGAATACCACTCTCAATCGGTAACTTAACCTGTTATTAATCATTTAAGTAGCAACAACTTCATGGATGTACCTTCCAAACAACAGCCTGCCAAATCTAGAATATTTGACTCCTTTCTAACAAAGCCTCAATGGTTCAATTCTAACGACATTATGTGGTCTTCTCGCTATGGTCTCTAATTAGGTGGCAACACCTTTACTGGTGTGCTGCCATTGGAAGTTGGCCATTTGATTAACCTTGTAGAATTAGATGTCTCCGACAACAGATTATCGTGTGCTCTTCCAAACTCTTTCGGTAATCAGGTGTTCGTGTCTTTGACTTGACAGTAATGCTTTGAAGTGAGATTCATACGCTGCAAATCCTTTTGAGGTTTAGAACACTTGATCTTTTCTCGCAATAAATTTTCTTGGCAAGATCCTATGTTTCTTAGGGACCTTCCTTTTGACCCATTAACTTGTTCAATTAACTTTGGAAGAGGCGGGCTTCTGCTGAGGCCACGTCACAATTTCGCTTGAAGGAACAAAACTAAGTGGAGGCCTTAAGCTTCATCTTCCCACCAGAAGTCAATGTCACCTCCTTCGAAAAATGAGAAAGCATCCCCATGCCAAATTAGTCATTCTAGTAACCCAACTTCAATCTTTGAGTTTGTTGGCCTTGTTTTTTATCATTATCTGCTTGAGGAGGAAGAAATGAGGAATAATGCATCTTCATACAATCTTCCAATGAGCAATTCTGAGAATTTACCAGAGCTCCATAAAGCTTACCGAAGGGTTTCGAGTCCAATAAGATCAAAATTGAGCCACTACTCTATGTACAAAGGAAGCCTTGAACAAGATGGACTAGCCATTGCGGTAAAGGTGTTCAATCTTCCCAAAAGGGGAGCTTCCAAGAGCTTTATGTCGGAATGCAAGGCCTTGAGAAAAATCCTGCATAGGAACCTCGTCAAAGTCTTGAGTGCTTGCTCTATCTTAGACTTTCAATGTAATGATTTTAAGGCTCTTGTGTTTGAATTTATGTCTAAAGGGAATTTGGATGGATGGTTACATCCAAAAGCAATAGAGGATGAACCCCAAAGGCTTACTCTTCTACAAAGACTAAATATCGCTATTGACATTGCTTCTGCACTAGAGTATATTCACACTCAATGTGATGTCATTGTTGTTCATAATGACCTTAAGCCCAACAATGTTCTTCTTGACTATGATATGACGGGCCATATCAGTGATTTTGGTATTTCAAAGATCACTTCTGACATTTGTAGCACTACAATTGCTACAAGTACTGACACAGACAAAAATAGCTCAACTACAATGAAAGGATCCATATGCTACATTGCTCCAGGTACCAATTTCAGCTATAAGTAATTACATATCTCTATTCATTTTACGTTCAGTAGTATTTTCCATGGATATAAATAAATTCCATTTTTTTTACATGTACTTTGTAATCATTATTATGCGTAATATGGCGCATGATCATGTGTCACTGGCTGAGATATGTATATAGTTATGGAATCCCTTTACCGAGATGTTTTACCGGAAGACACCAATTGATAGCGAGTTCCAAGATGGTCATACCCTTCATAACTATGTGAAAATGTCTTTGCTTGAGCGAGTCATGAAGACAATAGATCAACCTTTGCTTTTAGAGTCAGATGAAAGTGGTAAAAGGAGGGAATGCATCAATGCAGTATTGAAAATTGGTATCATATGTTCCATGGAATCACCAAAAGACCGAATGGAGATATGTGATGTAGTTAATGAATTGCACTCGATCAAGAACCTCTTCTTAAGGGAGGCAGGCCATTTAGAGGGAATGTAGGAGGAGGATACATGCTGGAAGAACGTTGATCACATACATCTAGCAATGGCAAAAGTTTTTGTTCATCCCTTGCCTTCATTTTCATTTCCATAAAGGGTCTATTGGTTTTGTGCCTTTCCTCGCTAAACCAAATCCAAGTGCCATATTTGTTTCTGTTGCACGCACTCAAGATCGAAAGATTGTAATTCGGGCCATGTTGAATAAATTTCGGCATAAATTTAGATTATAGACGATGAATTGATGTTATTATGGATCTCTTTGAAATAACATGTGAGCCAACACAACTCTTGGAACTGAATCATCAAACTAAGGATGTCCAACTGCCGAGAGAGCAGGAGACTGGTTAAGAACTTGGGAATTTCATGTTACATGGAAGAATAAGGAGTTCATTTTCCAAGTCCAATCTCCATGGTGTCTACAAATTCTTATTTCTGTAGATTCCATTTCCCTATCATGTTCATCTATATGCCTGGTACAAATACCGGTCTAATCAACTAGGATCTATCTACAAGAGTAAAATGTTCAACCATTTAATCTTTGTTTGTCTAAAATGATTTTTTTTAAAAAAAACTAAAAGGATGTTTTTCTCATTTTAAGAGAAATATATGGTATTTTCAAGTCTTTTTCAATGGGTAAGGAAAGATTCATCTTTTGTTGGCAGGCATAACGAAAACCATTATCCCCAAGTTGTACAATTGATAAAACCCAATGAGGCTCATAAAATACAAAGATTGTTTTAAGGGTATAATAATTACATGCATATAACAACGAAATAAAATAATAATTATAGAAACAAAAATAAATAAATATTTTTTTTCATAAAAATGATTTCTCACTAAGTAATATTAAGTGCGTCTATTTTGTGACTTAAATCTACACTGTGCTCACAGTTTTTATTAATTAGAGGTCCAATATATATATATATATGTGTGTGTGTGTGTGTAAAGAATCCAATCTTTATCTGGCTCTAAATCACTCCTCTACACATGTTTATATAACCATGCTTTAGATATTTTGATCAACGCGAAAGTTAATTAAATGACTGATCTATATCATAGCGGACATCTCGACAATTTCCTCGCATACAAGGGTGTTCTATCTTAGTAATGGACCTACAAGCCAGGTACTGTGGTTATGAATCAATCAAAAGCATTAATCCTAGCATTACATCATCACACATCTGTAAGAACAGAATAACTTCAATACTAATGGAACATGTGAGGCCAACTCTCAATGACCGGCCATGTAATTTTTTTATTTTAACGTTCTTCCAAACCAAACGTGATCCATGATTTTTATTATCGTCGGCAAGATGTCTTCTACTCAAACGCGAAGAATAAGACCATCCTGAAGATACGCTTAGCACGAGCACTATTAGCCAAAATAAACACCTAACTCCTGTGGTATATTTCACCCATGGAGTTGTTGTTTGGTCTACTGATCCGAGAAACAGGTTTCCAACATGTAGAGAGTGGACTACTAGTCCATAAAGGATGGACCTGATCGATTCCATATTTGGATCTGCATCGATTCAAACAAGGGAATTAACTATGTGCGACATATATACATCATCAATTTCTAAGCAATTTTTTCTACAAGTACTTTGTGATGCCAGTCATCCACACACTACATGGGAAAATGGACATGACGACTCGCCCACACACTATAAATTATTATCTTTCTCTGGATTTTCTCATGGTAGACTGGTCAATCATGAAAGGTCAATTTTAAGACTGATATTATTCACCCAAGGAAACTATGTAAAACATATAATACCATCACAAATATTTTCAATAAAAGATTTGAGGGATATATATATATATATCTATGTCCACCCATTGTTTTCATTAATTTTATGATTTAAGTTCAAGTCATTTATGTGTAGAAATTCTACAAATGCCCATGCCTTAAGCAAAAGGAAACCATAAAGACTTGAGATAAGGTGTGTCTAATAATATGAAGAGCCACAAAATTTAGAACTCCATTATCATGAACCTAAATTATGGTTCATGGACATAAAGTCATCATTTAACTGTGAAATAAACCCGCAAGAAAATGTATTCACTTTATATACAACAAGAAGTGTAATTAATAATGTTCTATGTACGCTGGAAGCAAATATAAGAGGCTTTTGATTACTTGAATTATCAAGGAAAGGGGCTATTCATAGATTTAAGGAGAGCAACTATGTTTGCACTATTTAAGTACATGCCGAATATAAAATAATGTTTTTGAATTAAACATTCATAAACATAAAAAGAGAACATTGCTCTTTTTTCAGTTAGTGAAATATATCTATTAATGTGTGCCAAAGATTAGTATGGGATAAATGTGGATAGCCCTACCACAATCTTTATCCTCAGATCTAGTTAATTTATCCTCATAATCATACTTGATTTACCAGTACTTTACATCCCAGTTATGTTCTAAGAGCACTGAATACATCATAAAATATTTTCCTTCCAATACTCTCAATCAAATAATTTTATTTTACTGGACTTAACAAAGCCATTACTTCATGTTTATTTATTTATACTGTTTGCACATTCTTCTTGGGACTTCTACTTTTTTACCACATCATGTTTTCACTTAAATCATGTTATGTTACGTAGTTCATTTCTTCCTGCTTCAGCCATGAACTCTTTTATTAGCATGGCTTTGGTTTTTGACCTCTCCCAATTTGGGAGAATGGGTCATTTTCTTATTTCTGCAGATTTAATTACATTATTGTTAATTATTATTTCTCAACTTTCTAGAATCTATAGAATTTGGGTTTTATATATCAATTGCTATTTATTTTTTCATTTCCTCTTTGTTCTTCTCTCACAGAGATCTTAGCACCAAATTATTTGGTCGAGAGATGAAATGGAGATCATAATCCTTTTTAATGGGTTGTGAAGAAAAACATGCCTTCAATTTAAAAAGATAATAGGCATTTGGTTTCACACATTAATCTTCTACATATGCTTAGTACTTAGGTTGACACATTTGATTTTTCATGTTATATGAAACAACTTCAATTTCATATATGTCATCACCACTATGTTTGTTTTTCAGGCTTCTATTTCTTATTGTATTATGGTGCTATTTATTATTCAATTGGGCTTTCCTAGCTAGTTATACTGCTCAAGACCATGACAGAACCATCACGCAAGGTTGCATTCGTAAATGTCCTTGATCATGCACACATAGTCTTATGCTAGAATTTTTAAACATGTAGAAGTTCAAAGTATTGGTTTTGATAAAACATCCAGGAATACATTTGATACTTCTGTATATATTTGATTTTGCTTTACACACCAAAGAATTCACATTTTAAAAGTAATTTATGATTTGCAATGAAGAAACACTTAGTCGTTGGTGGCTTGCGCTTGAAGCTTGTGCTTAATGCCGATTAGTATCTGCTGGCAGAGCTTAAATACCAGCGTTTTGGCTTTTCATTTTTGCAGCATATTTGTTTTTCTTTGAATTTTTATAATGATTATTTTATTATAGATTTGATTCTAAGACACAAATATACCTGACCAAAATTTCATCTATAATTTGATTAGTGTTGGTATCCACATTATGGTTTTATTTTATGGTCAGGAAAATACTTTCAACTGCCCTATTTTGGGCCATTTTTTATTTTAGATGTAAGGTTCTTTACCCTCATTCACCAATATTCATAGCGTAAATCTCTAGTTGTTGTAGTCTCCGGAATCCTCTGAGTCACTGGATTGTCGGAACATACACTTGCCTGTGACAACCTACAAAACAAACAACTAAGAAAGCGGCGGGGGGTCTCTCTTCCATCGCCTCTCCGATGCTCAAGTTAGATATCTCTTTTTTCTCCAAAATTAGGATTTTTTTAGTCTCAGTCTCATACCTTATTTCGTGTCATGACCTCGTTTTATCAGAGAGGAAGGGGATCCACTTTTCATGGAAAGTGGATGATTTCTCCCAAACTAATATAAAACATATATCGTATGTGGAGACTAGTTCTTCCTTTGAAACTAAGATCGAGGGAGAATGCACGTGATATCTCTGTATGAGATTGATTCTTACTTTTAAGTGGACGATTTCCCCGAATGCAGACCTTTATGAGGTTTGTCTTGGCTCATGAATACATGGTGATGGCATGAGTGCTCATCCTCTCTCTGTGGCTTCATCTGAACCTTTGCAAATAAAACCTCTCCAGAGATGCATTCTGAATGTCAACCTCTTCCTGCTATGAGATATCGGATATGAGTTCCTAGTCGGGCTCGCAAGTCGGATGGTTAGGATGGGTCGCCCACTATAGCCTTTAGTCAGGCGGCCCGCCGGCCAGGGCATGGGCTAACGACAAGGCACTCCACACGTTCTCTTCCTCGCTGGCTGGAGGGCGATCATTCCTACCGAAAGAGAACATGCTTGACCGCCAGCATCGCAAATGTGAGGGCAATCACGCCGGTATGTTCAATGTGAATTTCTAATCCTTTGAATGTGCATTAGATGTCAGCGTGAACGTCAGATGACTCTTGTCGAGGTCGCTAAAGGTCGAGGATGACGGGTCCATTTTGCCAATCGACATCCGCCACTTCTCCCCGCAGAGAAGATTAACGGAACGTCGATGTGAATAAGATTTGATGGATTGTCGAACGAAGGATGATTGCGAATTTAATTACTGAGCCAAGCTTCCGCCATGAATCAGACCAAAGACTGACGGTTCGGAGCGGAGTCTTACTTAGTATTCATGTTCTGCCATTTTTGGTGTTTCTAAAGTCAATGAATCCTTTTGCATCCATGACACTCTCCAAATCAGCGGGCCATCACCCCCTGCCCTCTTCCATCTTTCCTTGTTTAGTTTGCAAGGCTGCTATAATGCCGCCTCTTCTTTCGCCTCTCGCTAACGCTTCTTCTTGGTCAGCTTCTCAGAGGATTGATTTAGACGACCATGTAACTACTTCAATGATTTAGCTGGTGCATGAATGCAATGATGTGCCATCATAATTAATAAAATTGTACTTTTGATATTTGTGTACTTGTTTCTACCGACAACTCGCTTTACTTTCTATCTCGAGTAAGTGTGGGCTAATCCATTGGCCATCGGTCGATATTCAAGATCTCAGCAATGGAATGGCTTGGGTAGGGCCCAATAGGTTAGATAACAAGTGAGGGCCCACTCAATCCGCCCTGTTTCACAGCCTCAGGAGCAGGGGAGCGCGGTAGCGAAAAGACTGGTGGAGTGATGGGCTAGCGTCGCATTTAATGCGCCTGTAAGTCCTAAGCAAGCTGGTATGTAGGATCCACCACAGATTCTTTCTTCTCCTATTCTTATCATCCCTGCTTACATTCCCTTCAACAATTCAATCTTCTACATATATAATTTGGCACTTGTATGTTTGTCATGAACGCCTTTTGCTTCATTTAGTTCTCTATAATTTACAGTAATCACTATTTCCTCAAGTGTTGAATCTTACTATCGGCCTTTTTCACTGCAGTTCTAGGTGAGGGTAGGTCTAGTGGCCAATTAAACCGCCAGCTACCGGTTCGTGGTTTCGCTTTACCCGTTTCTCGTGCACTGGGGTTGATACTCGCCTTTCCCTCCCTCTGATCTGTTTGTAGAATGACGAGAGGTGAGGAAGGAACTCCACCGCTAGGGCGTGTCGCATGAGGGCCTGCGGCGGACGGTTCTTCAAGCTATATCGTCTGGGCCCTGACAATGGAGGAATCTCGAGAACTCCACTGCAGATCCCCGGCGACATTGACTACTAATGGAAAATCTAGACGAGTCCACTCTAGGTGGGGAACACAAGGTTTGTTTTTACCTGAGAGCAACTCATGGTCTCTGCTTTTGTTTCCCAAAGGCTCGCCTCTTACAATGCTTTGCACTTTACCAGTATTACGTCATTTCACTCGTTTCATCCCTAACGACCGAATTCCTCGACCGAATGCGCCGCTTCGAACTTTATACCGATCGACCTTTCAATCGGGTCGAGATTTGCTTTGCTTCATTCTTTGATATTTAGGCTGAGTTTCATTTTACCTATTAACCCAGATCTGCACTGCAGCCAGAATGACTCCCGATTCTCCTAAACAGGTAAAGGGTGTTATTCTAGGTGGGCTCGGGATGAGACTCAGGCTCTCCACCACGTTTGATATTATCGCTATCCTTCCTGTGTGTAGGGACTAGAAGCGGCCAAATTTAGATACATGGATATACACATATGACTTACGCATCGACCGATTATGTATTAACACGATTATGTGGCTAATTGTGCAAGGAAAACCTGGAATAGGTTGTATATGAATGGCAGAGAGAAGGCGAGCCGAGAAGATTCGCGACCTGGAGGTTTCGAACAAGAGCGCCATTGTGAGGTTCTTCTCGACTTTAAAGAACCTTTGTCGATGTGGGAGATGGAGCCCTAGCCCCTACAACTTTTCCTCGATTATCCCTTGCTCGCCGCTTTAATGAGATCGTGGATCTTGAACACTTTTCTACCTCTCATTCCGCTAAGCTTAGTTTACAAGGTGGTCACCCAACCGGGGACCTTGCAAACTAATGAGAACCCGAGAACAAGTTGCTACTTGAGCCTGCTTCACTCATCACATCTACCGCTGGGGATTCCAGCCGCTCACTTTAATCTCTAGCCAAGACTTCCAGTGGGTATTCGGCCCAGCGGAGGCTTCCTCTACCAAGAAAAAGGATCGGTTCTACCTCCCGGGTATTGAAGATCAGAAAGAAGGGGACAAACTAGGGGAAGAGTACTCGCAGGGCTTAAGTGGAAGATTTTATACCTTGGGTCTGCCTCAGCCCAAACTCGAATCTCTCTCGTTTGGAAAAGGAAGAAAAGGAGGAAGAGATGACGGACATTTGACTGCTATGCCTCCAGAAGCGAAGCGGCGGAGGATGGTGAGGGAGGCAGATCGAAGCAAGGATTAGATCACTACTGGATGGGAGTTCCTGAGATGCAAGTAATCGATTCCAGTTTCCGAGATGGGATCTAATGATCAATCGGGTTCGGAGGTCATCGCTCGTGGGGAGCCAAGGGAGGGTACTCTGATTCCGCTTACACTACAAGTGGTCCACCCTCCTGACCGGTCGGAAAGCCGTCCAGGCATTGCTAAGCTTATGCTATTCAAAAGAGTTGTCGGAGTAGTCAGCTGAACTCTTTTTATCGCTCGGGGCCCGCCGTGATGGAGGAAGTGACATCACTCTAGGCCCGACGATATCAAAGCCTTATCCTCCACCATCGCCGGAGGCCTTTAATCGGGTGAATTCCAACCGATCGCCTAGACGACTTGTACCCGAATGCCACTTGACGCCCGTAACCACCCGAGAAGTGTGATCGCGAAGAGTACTGTGGTTGTTCCCCGCTGGTACTATAAAAGAGAATATTCAGCAAATAGTCAAGGACGGATGCAGATTCGCAATTGGAATACGCCCAGCCGCCAGAGAGTCGGGTAAAGTAGTAACACTTATAAAGTTCTGCAAACCTAGTTTTCGCTGTTTTTTGATTAAATATGCTTCTCTCGTGAGCCACGCGATCACAAACATGTCCCTCTAGCACCGTGGAATTCGTTAATCACTAAGGGATGCGTAGAGTAGCTCGGCCAGATGTTTAGTCGGGGGCTTTGTTGTTACGCGTAATATCCAACTGACGAACATAAATGCAAATGAATTTAAAATTTTTATCCCTTAACTCCACCAAGATCACATGCGTTTCATAAACCGAAGAAAAGCGGGTAAACAAAATTACTCTTGTAGATCGATTCGCTGCTTCCCTTCAAAGTCTCGCTGGCCTTGGTTTATTCGACCTTTCAAAGGTGTTGCCTTTCTGAAAAGCGACCACTCTCTACAAGTATCCACACACGAACAAATAATAAACGATATTGTTGAACGCTAGTTCAGGTTCGTCTTCTCAAAACGAAATTAGGGTTTTTCTTTTTTTTCTCTCTATTTTGGTTGTTCTCAAAGTAAAAGACGACTACTACAAAATATATATGTCTCACGTATATATATATATCTATATAAGTCCTGCTAGTAGTTTTAACTAAAAAACGAATTTATATTATTATTATATATTTAAAACTTTAAATATTAACAATTTAAATCACAAAACATAACTCGTTTACCTAATTTAAACTTTCAAAATTAAATTCGATTTAAATAACAATTTAAATTCACAAAACATAACCGTTCAAGACATAACCAAGCCACTAATTTAAACTTTTCAAAATAAATTCACCTAAATAACAATTTAAATTCACAAAACATAACCGCTTTCACAAATTCTAAACTTTTCTCAAAATTAAATTCGAATTTAAATAACAACTAATTAGTTATTTGTAATTTAAAATAATCTCATCATTTTAAATTACTACAAAGAGTGAAAACCGTAGAATCAAGTATTATTCGTTCACGTGCGCCCTATAGGTTCAATTCACATTGGTAGTAGGCTCCAAATCACATTTTGATCCTACAAGTCATACGCCTCTAGCAAGACATTATGACTACCCCAAGTTAAAATGAAAAGCTCATGATCCGAGACAACCTTAATATAGCTAACGACATAATCCTTTCGGCCTCATGATATCTTGATAGAATATAAGGTACTGGACAAAGTCGAACCTTTATATCGCTCTATCTTGATTACTTGAAACCCACTAGATCGACCAAACAAATGACATTGATCTCCATCAATTCATTTGAGCACGGCCATGCATTTCTCGCCTCACCGCTTAGGACCTAAAGATATCTCTTATAATAAGAGGGACAAATTTATTTTAATCGCTTTCATATCTCACTACATAATTTTATTATGTTCAAGCATAAACTTTATAGTCATCCGATTAAAGACAACATTTCATTATATCAAAACACAATATTCTTCTTATGTTGAGAACTATAATGATCTCAGTCAAAGGATTTAATGACACAATTATTAGAGATTAACTTATGACTTTGATCCATGTATTAATCTCAAGACCTAGTTTGTCCAATATTTGTTCTCAAATAAATAGATATAAATTTTACTTTATCTCATACACATATTCATCCCATGAATATCAATCAAACTTTATAATTAATCTAATTCATCATATTCCATAACAATAACCGATTAGGGACATTTAGAATAATTAATAATATTATTCAAGGACATTATATATAATAAACATGCAAATCATCATAATAATTAATTTTCATAAATAGTCAAAATACCATGTCCATACGATAGGCCTAGAGCACTATTACGAACAATCTCCCACTTGCTCTAGGCCCATTCATCAATGTATCTAATACCTATGGACCTAGCATGACGATCATGTTTTACTTGTGGTAGAGGCTTAGTCAATGGATCAACAACATTATCATATGTTGGAACTCTGCATATCTTAACGTCACCTCTCTCAATGATTTCTCGAATGAGATAATAACGCCTAAGAATGTGTTTGGATCGCTAATGTGACTCCAGTTCCTTTGTTTCAGGTATTAGAACCATTATCAAGCCGCCACAATAAACATCACCGTGATTTGTAATGCTAGGAACCACTTCAAGGTCAGTAATGAACTTTTTGATCCAAACTCCGCTCCTTTGTCGCATTAGATGCGAATGTATTCAAATTTCTTCGCTAGAATCGCTGAATGCTTGCTTTGCTTGAACTTTCCAGCCTAATCAAGTAATCTCACCATTTAAACAAAACACATATATCCCGACCGCGATTGAAATCATCTTTTGTCATATTGGAAGCTTGCATCTGGTAACCATTTACAACCGTATCATCTTCCAATCAATATACACCAAGAACATATCTTTAGACCTTCTCGTATACTTAAGAATGTTCTGACAACCGTCCGCTGGACTCTCACCGGGATCCTGACTGTATCTACTGCTATGCTTAAAGTTACAAGATACATCTGGTCTAGTGCACAACATGCATACATGATAGATCCTATTGCTGAGGCATAATGAATCTTACTCATCCGCTTCTCGCTCATCTTTAGTGTTGTGGACACCGAGATCATAAGAGTAATACCATGAGACATGGAAAGCAGTCCTTTCTAGAATCTGCATAACGAACCTGTTTATTTCTGACTTAAACCAATCAGCCTCTTAGATCTATCTCTATAGATCTTTATCCCTAGGATATAGGCAGCTTCGCTTAAGTCTTTCATTGAGAAACACTTCCCTAACCAAGACTTGACATTCCGCAAGGTAGGGATATCATTCCCAATGAGTAAATGTCATCAACATATAAGACCAAAATACAATTGCGCTCCCACTAATTTTCTTATAAATGAGCAGTACCATCTTCATTTTTGACAAATCCAAACCCTTTGACTGACCATCAAAACGAAGATTCCAACTCCGAGGCTCGCTTCAAACCATAAATGGATCTTTGAAGCTTGATACTTAATGTAATTTTAGTTGAAGAAACCTCGTTGTGTCATGTACACATCCTCAGTAAGTTTCATTAAGAAACGCAGTTTTACCATCCATTTTCAAAATCTCATAATCATGATATAAAAGAATGGCAATAAGAATTTTGATAGACTTCAAGATAGCTATAGGTGAAAGTTTCATCATAGTCTATACCTACGAAGCCTGCTTAAACCTGCAATACTTTGCTTTGTAAGTATGCACTTGCCATCCATGTCAATTTTCTTTAAAAACCCATTTGCACCCAATGGTCTTTGTACTCCTTCGTGTGGGGTCAATCAAGGCCCATACCCGATTATCATACATGGATTGAATTCCCCGCACTTCATGCACTTCAACCATTTCTCGCAGTTCGAATCCAACATAGCTCTTGATAGGTAAAGGGGTTCATTTTGATCCACTAACAATAAGTACTCATGGTTATCAGTCACAAGAAATCCATCTCGGGTTCATGACGATCCCATCGATCACGAAATTTTGTGTTATAGGAGGTGTGTGTGTCAACAATTAGCAGAGTTTATCTGCGAGTATCCACAAGCGCCTCAATGTTATCTCAGGTTCCTCAAACTCTTCGAGTTGTACCTTACTCCCACTCACATTCCTTTTAGAAATACAAATTCCCTTTCTAGAAAGACACCATTCCGAGCAACAAACACTTTGTTCTCTATGGGATTGTAAAAGTAGTATCCCTTAGTCTTTTTAGGATACCCCACAAAAAGAGATTTATCAGACTTGGGCTCCAACTTATTTGAAACTTGATGTTTTACATAAGCCTCACAACCCCAAATCTTAAGAAAAGACAAACTAGGCCTTTCACCAGTCCACATCTCATATGGTGTCTTTTCAACCGCTTTGGATGGAACTTGATTTAGTGTGAACGTAGCTGTTTCAAGTGCATAACCCCAAGGTAAATAAGATCTCTGTTGACCTATCATAGATCGAACCATATCTAATAAAGTTCGACATTCCTCCTTCCTTTGCCAATAATTCATCTCCATTGTGGTGTTCTGTGGGAGTTAATTGTGAAATGATTCCACAAGTTCTAAGATGGTCATCAAATTCTTGGTTTAATATTCGCCACCCTCGATCAGATCTAAGTGCCTGATTGTCTTGCCGTTGATTTTGTAATTACGAAAAGATTTTGAATATTTAAATGATTCAGATTATGTCCCAGAATCAAGGTATATAACCATATCCGCTGAAGTCATCAGTAAATGTAATGAAGTACTTGTAACCTCCTCTAGCATCTAAACTTAATGGTCCACATACATCTATATGTATGAGATCCAATAATTCATTGGCCCTTTCACTGTGTCCAAGAGGACCTGCCATCTACCAATAGAAAAGATTCACACGTATCATATGATTCAAAATCAAATGAATTCAAAAGTCCAACTTGGATGGAGTTTTGAGATGCAAGTTTCAATATATGACCAAGGCAACAATGCTAAAGATAGGTTGAATTTAAATCATTGGATTTAAATTTCTTAGTAGTTATGTGTTATAGATTGATGAGAATTGTTGGATTTTTTTGAAAGGTTCATAACATAAAGACCATCCCCTAAAATAGGCATTTCTGTATAGAACATGTCTTTATGAAAAATGGAGCAATTATTATTCTTTAATAATGAAAAGAAAAACCATCATTATCCAAACAAGAACTGAAATAATATTCCTACACATTGTAGGTAAACATAATAGTAAATCAACTAAAACTAACAAAAGCCCACTGGGCAAAGTGTGTTCATAACTTCCCACAGCAAGCAACAACTTTTTGCTCCATTGCCTACTCGCAGATCAACTTCGCCTTCTTCGCTGTTCACTCCTTGTCTCGCATTTGTACAAATGTGAGATCCACATCCAAGATCTACCACCCAGTAACCAGAAGGAGAAAATTAATCAGAGCACATAAATACCTCTAATAACTAGGCTTCCCACCAGTCTTCTTCTCTTCTTCAGATCCCTAACATACCAGCGCTTCTTCCAATGACCAGGTTCATTGAAAAGAAACAAACACCTCCGGGGCTTCTCAGCCTTGGTTCAGGTTTGCTCGCTGAGCATTGGACTTTCCTTTGCCCCCTTGCCCCCTGCCTTGTTCTTGAAGCCCTTTCCCTTTTGAACCATTAGAACATGGCCAGGTTGGATTTCCATTGGCTCTACTCAACTAAGCTTGAAGATCACGATGCAGCTCGTAGATAGATTTGTCCATTTCATCCATGTTATAGTTCATGACAATTACATAACTATTGTGGAGGCGAATTAGATCAAATCGCTCAACTTCGCTCAATGGAAATCCAAGCCTATCAAGGTGCTCAATATAGCCTTATTTTTAGAACATGAGAACTTGAACCAGCACCCTCAGCCATCTTGCATAAGAATGCAAAGGCTCCTAGTCTCATACCTTTCTTGCTCTTGCTTGTTGTTGGAACATTCCTTAAGATTGAAGATCATGATTATAAGCTTCCATATTTGATCCTTCCAAGTTCAGAACTCATGGTAGCTAAAGTACTTCAAGCATGCAACATCAATATAGTCACATGATGCTTCTCATAAGCATTCTTTCATCAGAGCATTATCAGCTGGTTCTTCAAGGAGAGGTTCATCCAGGACATAAAGCTTCCTTTCTTGTTTGAGAACAATTCTCAAATTCTCAAACCAAATCTGGCGAAGTAGTCCCGTAGTTTATCCTTCTCAAGGACTGGATCTGAAGACAGAATATGATGTTATTGTCGGGCTATCTACAATGGAATGTGTGCTCGATAAGTATTTTGATTATGAGAAATTCTCACTAAATTAACAAACTTCAAGAATAATCATATTAATCTAGTGAGCTAAGATCCATATTTCTTAATTAACTTGTCAGTTTATAATAGATTAATTTCAAAATTAAGTTATTTAGGTAGGTAACTCTACCATTTATATCCATGCAACTCTTAGATATTTATGGATTTTGACATCATATGTCCTGGCATGTTTAAATCCCATCTAATTCCATTAGCCCAAAACCGCTTTTGATAACCTAATAAAGCAAACCTATTTTAAACATATGGTATCGCTACTCATCTTGTCCTCACTAATGTAACCTAAGGTATAAAGGTTTGACAAGTGTTTAAATATGGATGGCATGTTAACTTTTAAATTTTATGGAGGATCTGATTGGATTTTAATTTTCAATTAATAGATCTCATCATACATCTAGTAACACATACTCATGTAACATCATACATGCATCTCACATGCATAATAAATCTAAAGGGTTTGCTAATTATGGTTTTATCTAGATTAATTCTGGTGCTCAATATGAAGATCAACAGTCATGCCTAGGTAGTAATAAGCGCCCATGATGTCAATTTGACTACCAACTTGCGTGATAGACACTTAGCTCCTCCATCATCATGGTTATTTGTATGAGACTAATTGATTGCATTGTTCTGTTTTATTACAACAATTAAATAAATACTACTAATAGTAAAATAAAATTACAATAAAACAAAAACATGCAACCCGCTAGATGCAAATAATTACAACCCCTTGTAAAACACACAATAAGTCACAAACACATTACCAAAAAGGCCATATTGTGCACCATGTGAAGTAAACACAACATGCAAATGTATCATGCCATCATATAGCATAAACAATTAGCATTAAAAGAAATAAATTATAATAGGCATGTGTTTTAAACCAATTAAATTCATAAGGTGCACTTTAGTCGCATGGTGGTTCCACAGGCCATAGCTTGACGGGTTTCAGCCGCCTTCAGGGTCGGGGTGCAGTTTTTCCCCAAAATTTTTTTTTTCTTTTCAGAAACATTAGAGTTTCGTCTTAAAAATTAAATTTTCATTGTTCTCATCAATAAATTTTTGAATAAGCCGAAAGCCATCAAAATCACATTAAAACAGCATATTATGTAATCTCATTACACATAGGGCTTATTTTCGCACCATTATAAACAATCACTGATAAATCAGAATTGATATATGAATTCAGTCCATGTATTAATCTAATTAAGACAAAGCCAGAATCATATAACATACTATTAAACACTTTAATGGCAATATCCCATTCAATTTTTATCTTATTAACGAACTTTTAGGTTTCTGATTCAATCAATAATACCTTAACAAACCTATTAACTATGTCGCTCGCACAAACCAGCACACGCATATATTCAAAATGCAAATCTATGCTTTAATCTATATACATCACATACATACGACAATCGTGAGATTATCGATTTTTATGAAAACATTGTGTGTATTCTGATACCACCGCGGGTTGTTAACATCCAATATGATCGGGAACATAAATGCAAAGTGGAATTTAAAATTTTTTATCCCCACCCACCAAGGATCACATGCTTTCATAAAACCGAAGGAAGGGTAAACGAAACTTACTCTCTTATAGATCGATTCAAGCCTTCAAAGTCCTGCGCTTTAGTTTATTCAGATCTTCGCAAGGTGTTGCCTTCTGAAAAGCCGACCACCTTCTACAAGCATCCATGCATCGAACAAATAATAAACGATCTTGTTGAACGCTAGTTCAGTTTGTCTTCTCAAACAATTTTAGGTTTTTCTTTTCTTTCTCCTCGTTTGGTTGTTCTTTGTAAAAGATGATCACTACAAAATATAGGTTAAATTGACATATATATAGCATATATATATATATATATATATATATATATATATATATATATATATATATATATATATATATATATATATATATATATATATATCTATATAAGTCTGCTAGGGTTTTAGTCAAAAACGAATTTTATATTATTATATATTTAAAACTCTTTTAAATAATAACAATTTAAATTCACAAACATAACCTGCTCAAGACATAACTGCTTACGAATTTAACCAAAATTAAATTCAAATTTAAATTAATGAAATATAACCGTCAGACATAACTGCTTTCACAAATTTAAACTTTCAAAATTAAATTAATTTAAAGAACAATCACTTTAGCATTTGTAATTTAAAATAATCTACTCATTTTAAATTGTACAGAGAGTGAAAAAAACCATAATCGCATATTCGCTCTAATGTGTGACCCTATAGGTTCACTAACATTGCGTTGGCCTAAATCACATTTTTGATCCTACAAGTCATAAGCTGCCTCTAGCAAGACATTACACTACCCAAGAAATGAAAAGCTCATGATCCGGTGAGACAACCTTAGAGAAGCTACGACATAACTCTTTGTCTAAGGATATCTTGATAAAATATAAGGCATTGACAAAATCAACCTTATATCGCTCTAATCTTTGATTACTCAAAACCTAATTAGACCGGGACTAAACAAATGACATTGATCTCCACATTCATTTGAGCACGACCATGTATTTCTTTTGGCCTCTCAATTGTCGAGGGACCCAAAGATATCTCTCTTATAATAAGCAGTGGATAAATTCCATTTTAATCGCCGATATATCTCAATACATAATTCTTATTATGTTCAAGTATACCTTTTATAGTCATCCATTAAAGACAACATTTCATTATATCAAACACAATATTCCTTATGTTGAGAATCCATAGCGATCTCAGGTCAAAGGATTTAATGATTACAAACTATTGGGGAGAGATTAACTTATGACTTTGATCCATGTATTAATTCAAGATGGGTCCGTCCAATATTTGTTCTCAACAAATAGGATATAAATTTGATTTTGTATTCACAATACACCATCCCATGAGATTTGGGAATCAAACTTTACTATCTTTAATTCATTGTTATTCCATAACAATGGGACAGGGGGACATTTAGAATAATTAATAATATTATTCTAAGGACATTATATATAATAAACATGCAAATCATCATAATAATTAATTCTCATAAATAGTCAAAATACCATGTCCATACGATAGGCCTAGAGCACTATTACTAACATTTCTGCCCGGGAGAGCTTGGACGCCTTCGGAAGACAGGTCCGACCGACCACCCGACGCCAGAGTCGGAGGCCACAGTTTTGTTGGGCATGTTCAGCGGAGGCGAGAGGGATGCCGCCTAATACAAAACGGCGGATGGCAAGGTTGGTGACTAAGGCTGGCAGCAAGGCTCCTGGGTGGAGTCGAATTAACCCATCCAATGCGCCCGATCAGATCGTAAGGTGGCCGGGCCGGGCGGTCGGCCTGAACTTGACTCGCTCGATAAGCCCAGCTGCCGCAGCGAGGCCTCGCTGGAAGGCGAGAAGAGAAATGGTTATTACCTAACCTGATGAGCGACCAAGCTCTGCCATGGAGTGCCAGCTACCAAAGAGGACTTTGGCGCTCGGAGAAGAGTTCAGAGAAAGTCCCAATGGAGGTAGAATTTGATGCGAGCACCATGTGATTTTAACTATGGTTACTTGCCAGCTGCTTTAAGACAATATACGTGGTAGTGCCTCATGATCCCGGCAGATGACAACATCGCTTGTCCAAGCTAGCTGTGAACTCATCACAAATCCTTCCAAGTCTAGAATTGTCTGTCAACATTATCTATCGGCACTCCCCATATAGAATACCTTCTCAACTGAGATCTCCAAGTTAAGAGTTTATACATGAATGATTTTCTAACACTAAATATACCCTGATAAGGTTACTAAGGGCTAGGGGTTTGAAATGCGCTCTTCATCGAATTATTTATTTTTGCAGCATATTATTCTCATTTTTCGCTTTGACATTTTGCTTTCACTCGATAAAGTACTCTCTCTGTCACCCGAGCGGCGTAGGAGTTATAATCACCCTAATCTGACAAGATATCTTATCTCGCAACCCGTGCCTGGATTTTAGGCCGAGAGCTGAGTGATGTCATTCGGGTGCAGCTACGTAATTGATAATAGATTCTATATAATGAGCCAAATAAAGTCATTTCACGCGCCATCCCGGTGTTTAGTCGACCAAGATGTTATCTAAACCGGGCCGCATGTCATTTTCTACGCTATCCGTGCTTTTGACAGCCGCCAGATGTTATCTAAACCATCACATGTCATTTTCTACACCATCCGTCCTGGCTTTGTCGGGCGCTGATTATCTAAATCAAGGTGATAGGTCATCTCCTACGCCATCCCGCCGAATGTCGACCGCTTAGATATTCAGATCGGGTAGACATGTCATTTTACTTCACGTCATCCAAGCTACTGGCCGGCTGATGTTATCTAAATCGGCGCATCATGCTTTCATTTTCTGCACCATCCGAGCTTTTGAATGTTGACCAGTTAGATGTTATATATACTCAGGTCGGATGTGTCATCACTGCTTATCCCGCTTTTAATGTTGACCAGTTAGACATTATCTATACTGGGCTGGACAGGTCATTTTACTACGCCATCCGGGCTTTTAATGTTAGCAAGTTAGACGTTATCTATACTAGGTCGGACAGGTCATTTTACTGTGTCATCCAGGCTTTTAATGTTGACCAGTTAGACGTTATCTATACTGGGCCGGACAGGTCATTTTATTGCGCCATTCGCTTTTAATGTTGACCAGTTAGATGTTATCTATATTGGGTCGGACAGGTCATTTTACTGCGCCATCCGGGCTTTAGGTTGATCCTACAGGAGGAGAAAAATGGACGACATATGCGTTGATATTGAATCATTATTTATTGATAATACCTCTGCAGATGTGCTTTGTGACCTACATTCTAGGTATTAAGGGTCCCAACAAGTTTGTCTAAAGCGTAAGCCTTGAATTCTCCGTCAGTTATAAGATATGTATCCTTCCATTGGGTTGGAACTTTCCCCAGCTTGGGTTAGCTATATTCTCAACATTTTCTTAGGACCAAGTCCTCTGCTGGAACGCCGAGTTTGACTTGTTTATCAGAAGAACTTCCAATCGAGCCGGTAGACACTATGCTGATCTGCTGACTCACAATCTCATCATCATGCCAAGATCCCTTGACTATTGACTCTGTATCTCCGTCGATTTTGTTTCGGTCTCCGATGGTAGCACAAATCTTCAATTTCCGTAGGGATTACAGCTCCATCCCATAAGCACTGTGAACGGAGACGCACCGGCCTGCTTATGTGTAGTGGTTCTATATCGCAGACTGGAGTTCATCCAACCCATTTCCCCTTCTTTAATGTCAACCAATCGTTTTCCGTGGTCGCCAACAGTATTTTATTTGAGGCTCCTCGCGTAGGACCATTACTTGGCGGGTAACGCTGGTGGAGTATAGATTTTCATCTTCAATTTCGACAGGTCATGATAGACCTCGCTATCGACTAGGCCCGCTTGTTTTGGTTTAACATTGACTGGGGATGCCAACCCCATACCTGGCCTTCTAGATAACCAAGGTTATCCTATCTTGATGGAGGAGAATACCGCCTCAATCCATTTACTCGAAATAGTAAGTGGCTATGCCAATAACTTTGGTCAAGATGTTGGTCCAACCATTCATCCCCCATTGCCGCCCACTGGGGATGACCTGCATCTAAACGTTTGAGGCACCAACCTGCCGATTGTCGCTCAACTGATCTTTGATGGACGGACCATAAACCAATGCCCGCCCGGTTTGTCCGACGCCGCTGACCATACAGATCACCAATCCAAGCCGCTGACGCGATTTCCGACCGGCGCGGGGAGTTCTGCTATGAAATCAACCGGCACCTATCCCTTTTTTGAGAGCCTTGACTTATATTAGATGTCATATTCGCTTAGTTCGATTGCCCAGCGAGCCATTCTTCCCTATAAGTCGGGTTTATGTATAGTGCTCCGGAGAGGGAGGTCGGTTAATATAATAATGGGATGTGCCTGGAGTTAAGGGCGTCGCTATCCCAGGGCTGGCGCAACCCGCTCAAGATGGCTATACCCTGCTCCCGATCGGGCTAAGGATTTGGCTGATTTAGCTAAACACAGTTTTGTTTTTCGCTCTTACCCTTCTTTGAACAATGCGGCACTTACTGCTGTATCTGAGACTGCCAAGTAGACGAAAGAGTCTCGCTGTTTCGACTGGCGAATCTGGGGTTCAAAGCAATATTGCTTCGATTCGAATAAGCTCTAATCACATTCTTCATTCCACCCGGTCGGATTGGCTCCCCTTAGGGTGGCGAAAAATGTCCTTAAGCGGTCTATGAACCGAGAACAAACTGTCCTAAGGCAATGTGACCTGCCCGCTGCTAGTTGTTATACCTCTTTCAGAGCTCAAATGAGACTCAGAATGGTTTAAGCCAGAGGCTGGGCCTCAACTCTTCTTCTTAAGTCACTGGTGAATCCGCGTAACTTAACCCACCGACCCCAATGCACATTTTATGTGGTTCAGCCATACCATAGGTTCCGGGAGGAGGCCAACACCAAGTATAAATGGTTAGCGTGATCTCGGCCGCCTTCCTCGGACTTTATCAACATATCATCTTATATATAATTCCATAGTTTTCTTTGAGCAAAGGGCTCTAAACATCTTGTTACCGCCTCTAATAGGTGGCCCCGACATTCTTTAACCCAAATAGCATTACGTTGTAGCATAAGAGCCCGTGAGGGGTGATGAAAGACGTTTTCTCTGCGTCAGGCGGGTACATGGGGATTTGATGGTAGTCGGAGAATGCATCTAAGAATGCCAACATGCCATGCTCAGCCATGCACACACCATCCGATTAGTCGGGCAAAGCAGTCATTTGGGACACACACGCCAGATCCGTGGCAGTTCACGCGATACCCATTCTGTCTTTCGGAACCACTACCACTTTAAAGCGTTTATTTGGTATTTGATCGAACAACCCATCCGCGTTATCATCTTTGCTTCATGATGATCCGTGGTGTCAAAGAAGTCCCGATTTTCCCATTTTGAAGGTCGATGACAGATGTTCAACTTATGGCGCCACGAGCGATTCTGTCACGTCCAATGGTCCAAGAATACGTCGTTGTTAGTTTTGGGTACTTCTGCAATCGTCCTTTTTCCGGGTCAAGAGAAACTTAATGATAGGCATGATCTGTCCGCCGCCATAACGTCATGGGATTGTTATGGCCCACAACCATCTATCCTCGCCTTCGTGGTCAAACTGACAGTACGTCTAATTACTATAATGGTATAAGAGTTTCTCAACACGAGTCATTCTGCCCTTTACCTTTTTTTCGCGCCATGAATCGAATAAATAATGAATACATCACTAGCGCATAAGATCCATACTAGAGGCCACCGTCGTTACGTGAGGTGAATGATAGTTTACGGTAGGGCCGAGGGATTAATAACATATAACGTTACATGTAATGTGTCGCCTATTGATGGTATCAATAACGCAATCTCAACCATCAAAACAATATTTACTGAAGACTGGTCCCCAATTTCATTAGTGACACATCCACCGTCAACGTCAGAATCCATGAACTTTGCTTCATCAACTGAGATGACTGGTTCAGACTTCATCCGTATAAAAAATGTCGAGGTGCAACAATTAATGCCGCCCGATCACGTTGACTTTAACAAAGATCAAAATTGTTAATACAGCAGAGTATAAGTACCATATGGGAGCGACGATCGGTCCAATCATAGAGTCAAAGACGCAGCGCCATCAATCGCTCAACCTGTGGTTGCCTTCAAAACGACGGAAGATCAGTTTGATTGATGTACGGCGCGCTACTTCTTCATCTCGTCCTTAAATAGTATCATCATCATCGCCCTTATAAACTAATCAGAAGGCCAAGGTTCAATGTGATCCGCGAGTTTCAATAGCCTTGTTCGCCGCAGGCGCCCGCTATGCGTTGGCTCAACAACTTCTGTGCCCCGCCTCGGATTGAATCTTTACCACTACGAACTCGTCCATGCGGATTCATTACGGTCGGCACTGGTAACACCTCACGGACCAATGTTGGTTTGGCTTCATTCATCGCTGGAGTTAATTAAACCAAGATCCTGACTGAGATATTGAATTGGTCTGAGTTAGTACAGCAGAGCGTAGAATCGGGATATCCTTTCCTTAACGCTCGCGTGTTCTTCGCCCTCTTTCCGCTTCTCCATTTTGTCTGAAATGAACCTCAGTAGCTGTCACTGGCAATATATCACTATTATTAAAGAGTACCGAGATATCCTCCAGAGGAGTATTGATTCGTCCACACATAGCGTTCCTTCCTACGTTGCAGACTGGGCGGAAATGGGATCAGTTATATGAGCCGCCACTACCAAAGCTCCTTCGCGGTGTTTGAAATCGATTCATTTGTTATGAATCGCATTGTTGGACTGCCGTTCAAAATCTTCGGGTAGTCCTCGATGGACTACCGTCGCCAAGATAAGATTTAGACCTGTCAATATTTCCTTCACCAATTATATGATATCGGAGAAAGCAACAACTGGCAATTCATTTAACGAGTTTTGTGAGATCCCCAGTTTTTTCTCTGGTAACCAGGTCGAGTGGACCTTTCTCTGTAATAAATCAGAAACTTTACACAAAAGCTTCATCGTTCCACGCATGGATCATTGTCGGTTAAAGGCAAATATATGATCAGATGGACGAGACGCCAGATGATGAATGCCAAATCACCATCATCAATCAGATAGGTCGAGTCCAAAAATATGTCGCCCATGGGGAAGATACGCCAGATGTCCCTGATAGGGGATGATGAATAATGTAATGGAGGCACTGAATGGTAACGCAGAACCGGGGCTGAGACTTCAAACTGGTAAATGATGATCGTTCAGGCTGATCCCAATGGGTCCACTCGTCATTTCCTTCCGAGATTTCACATGGAATCAACACTTCAACACTTGATCAGTGATTGAGGTCACTTGATTCGCCTCCAGATTGTTCGGGCAAGAGACGGCAGCATATTTGTCAAGAGAAATCTATCCATTTAATAATCACGATGGTCAAAAAGGTCGCCTTTTCTGACCTATTCACTTAAAACAATACATACTGAGCACCTCAGGGTTTTCACCTGCTATCCCAATAATCCATAATATCTGTTTCTGTCAGGAATATCCATAACTAATGAATCTACATCTCATCACATCTATTTTCTCTGTCTCGCCTCCATTCTCAGACGCCAATAGAACCATCCTTATGTGTTGAATGGGATTCAGCGACAATATAAATCCCTAATGGTATTTTCCAGGGATAATGAGAGCACCAAAAACTCAAAGAATGGGAGATCGCTAAGAGCGGATGAACCGTTTCCTATATCTCCAGATTTCCTCTCTCACAAGTTTACAAACTCGCCAATTAGAGTTCCCCTGATCCTTCAATAGTTGTCCTGATCAACAGAATCAACGATCTGTTCATATAATCTGCAAACAGAAATTTCAATAATATGTTGAGGGGAGAGAATGCTGTCGCTCTTATCGTTGACTTACTCCATAATAGATTTTTAATCCCAGTTCATACTTTGATTTTTGTGTCACACCTTTACTGGAGAGGGTGATCCACTTTTCTGAAATATGATCCCCAAACAAGAACATGATATCATGCAGTTGAGCATTTATCTTTCCTTTAAACTGAAGGATTGAGTGAGAATGTAAAATACGATATATCCTCAAGAGACCTGATCTACTTTAAAAGTGATTATTTCAAATTTACGTATCCCAGAGGCTCCAATTGGCCCTGAATCCATGGTGAATGGTATGCACATCCTCTTCGAGGAGTCATCCAGCTCTGAAAGAATAAAACCTGGTGAGATATATCTGGGAATGTCAACTCTTCCAAACAGGGATGATATCTGATCCAGTTCTTGTTTGGCTTCATATATCAAAAAGATACACATCCATCCAGCCTTGTCATGTTCCATCGCAGAGGCCTTCAAATAATCATCATCCCTTTCTTCCAATTCTTCCTTCTTATTTTCTTGTTATCCTGAGCGTTGAACGCTCTTCTGCAACGACTGATTCAACAAAGGCTTTGGAAAGGCGGACTTATTTCTACTTTCTGTTACACAATGTCGTTCAGTCCTTGTTTGTATGTTTACTCAAGGTCAATCTGATTTAGAATTTGGAATCAAGTCTAAGATCAAGAGACTCTACATCATTCATTGTTTATAGGCCTCCACCACAGTAAATCCTCTTATTTTTATTTTTTGATTTTTGATGATGATTTTGGGTATCCTTGAGTTATTGAGATGAGATCTGAACCTTATCTAGAGGACCTTTATTTTAGTTTGGTTACTCAAAGAAAATATTAAATTATTATTTAGAAACTGAATGTTATATGATGAGATTTGAGACATGGTTTAAGAAACAGCTTTTCTAGCTTCAAAGATAATGATTAAGAACATAGACTAGACACATTGAATTTGTTTAGCTACTATATATGTTAAATTAATTGGCAGCCTTTTGGCCAAATTTAGTTAATAATATCATATTCACTGAAAGTTAAAAAAACCCTGCTGCTACTTAGATTAAATATTCAGTATAACTATCCCTTCACTGTTAGAATAAAATAACAATATGTTTTATCAAGATAGAGTCCATGCAATCTTTGGGTACAAGATACTGTTTTTCTACTTTTTCCTTCCATATCTTTGATCTGATTAACAGAAGTTTATCTCACCACATCTTCCTCGATTGAAGATACTTTTATTGGTTCTTCCAAATTTTATTGACTTTAGAGGCTTATGAGCTCTAACTTATCCATACCTTTCAGCATTTTAAAAATATAAATTCTTTATAAATAATGTTTTCTTCAATTCTGCAGTAATTATTATTATTATTTTTTGAATGGTTTTTAAACATAAATGAATACAATTAACATATGCTAGGATGTTGGATCAGTTTTCTAAACTCGAAAAACAGAATTTATCAGAAACAGTACTCCAAACCGTACTCTTAGCCTTCAGGAATTTAATTAGCCAAGCTTTCGCTTAGAAAGAATCTAGATAAGAATTGATTCAAAGATGTTTGCCACTCTTCATTTACATCTGGTGTCAATGGTCAAATTGGTTAAAATGAGTTTTATTGGGTATTTGGACCTTTCACCCAACCAACCCATAATAACCAAGAACCGTGGTCATTCATAAACCGCGCGCAGAACCATCTCTATGGTTAGGTAATAACCACAAACCACGGCTATAAACCATCCCTATGACTGATCAAACTCAAGAACCAAGGGCTATAAATCATACTCTATGACCGGGTCAACCTAAACTGCAAGCATAAAGTTATGCCTAATTACATAATTGAAGAGCCTATGACCGTGGTTTATGATTCAGCCGCTTTTATAGGATTTCTCCACATCACCTATAGTCATGTCATGCCGCGGTTGTCTTCATCCACAGCTATATTTTATAATGCGTGATTATATGTTACTTTAGCCACGGTCGATGACCGTGGCTAAAGGATTTTCCTTGTAGTGAAACCAGAGAGATTTGGAGATTTGAAGTGTATGTGTCCCACATTAGCTATGGAGAGTCACAAAAGTTTTAGAACCTACTATCAACTGGAACCCAGCCCATACGGTTCATGAACATAAATTCAAGCTATCTGAATTTTGTAAATAAATAAGAACTGCACTTAATAATTAATGTTCTAGGTTCGTAGGAAACCTATGTAAGAGGCTTCTGAAATTGAATATCCAGTTGAGTAATGAATGCGTTTCACATCTTTCTTTTTTTTGTACACAGTCGTGTCGTGCATCCATCTATGGCATCCCGTCACTGCCAGTAGCATACTGCAGCAAAATGAAACATATCGACTTTCCTTGATTGCTTTCAAGGCTGGAATCATCCAGGATCCACTTGGCATGCTGAGTTCTTGGAATGACACTCTTACTTACGTTGATTGCTTTCAAGGCTGGAATCACCTAGGATCCACTCATGATGTTAAGTTCTTGGAATGACACACTCCACTTTTGCAGTCGCCGTCATGTCAACCGAGTCATCGGATTAAATCTTCTTATGGACTGGTGGGATCCCTCTCACCCCATTACTGGGAACCCCACCTTCTTGGAACGATAGTCCTACAAAACAACAGCTTTCCTGGGAATGTACCCTCCGAGATCGATCGTTTATTCCAGCTTATGAAGCTCTTTTCTTATAAATAATTCCGTTTCAAGGAACGGTCCCTACAATTCACACATTGCCTGAGCTCAGGGAACTTAATTTAGTCGACAACAAGCTTGAAGACAAAATCCTAGAAGAACTTGGTTCCCTCTCGAAATTGAGAGCTTTGGGTCTTGCTAATAACAATCTCACTGGAAGGATCCCAGCTTCACTTGGGAACCTTTCATCTCTCACTCTATTGTCAGTAGGCGATAACTACCTCGAAGGGAGCATTCCCGAGGAGCTTGGTAGAACAACTATAGAAAGGATTCGACTAGGTATCAATAGATTAACAAGTACCATTCCTTCTTCTCTGTACAATCTTTAAAACATGTGTGATATCAAACATGGAGCTAACCAACTGGAGGGAAGTCTTAGTCTGGATATTGGTGTTGCCTTTCCTCATCTTAGTCAGCTAGTTCTTGCAGAAAACCGATTCACAGGGCCTGTTCCTAGTTCATTATCTAATGCTTCAATGCTTGAAGGTACCTTTCTCCCCAAAAACAGTTTCACTGGGTTAGTACCACCGAATTTGGAAAGGCTGCAAAACCTTCGAGCCATAAACATGGCCTTGAATCAGTTGGAGGAGATGATTTGAGCTTCATTAATTCTCTAGTAAATTGCACTCAATTACAAAGAATGGCTTTTAGCCATAATTTTCTCAATTGTTAATTCCACAATTGCTAATTTCACAACCCAACTTTCATGGATAGATCTGGGAATCAACCAGATTCATGGAACAATCCCTTCGGGCATAGAGAATCTTGTAAATCTAACATACCTTGACTTGGCTATGAATCACCTCACCGGTAGCATTCCTCCTAACATCGGCAAGCTTCATAAAATGCAAGCATTAGGTTTGCTTGGAAACAAACTCTCTGGAGGAATACCGTCGTCAATCGGTAACTTAACCTTGTTATTCAATCTTGATTTAAGCAGCAACAACTTGGTGGGGGATGTACCTTCCAGTCTAGCAGCCTGTCAAAATCTAAAATATTTGACTCTTTCTAACAACAACCTCAATGGTTCAATTTCTAACCTCCTAAGAAATCTAATGGCTGGAGCAATGTCTTTCCTACGAGCACATTCATAGGAAAAATGGGTTTAACAATCCAAGATGAATATTTGGTATTTTAAGTATTTTCAAGGGGTAAGGAAGATTCATCTTTCCTTGATAGCCATCAAAATGAACCATTATGTACATCAAAGCTGTACATTAATGCCTAATCCTATCTAGTAAGGGCTAATAAATCAGAAAATTTGTTTAAGGGTACCAATTACAATGTAAATTTTCATTTATTATGCATGTTATGTATACGTATAAATGATATTCTTCCACAAAGTTTATAACTTAATAAATAATAATAAAAATAAATAAATAATTAGAATACAAATGGCGAATATACCAAACAATATTCACATCAAAGGTTGACTACTTGTGTGTGGAAGATTTCAAACTCGGCACATGTGGTGAAGTAGTGGATTGCATTGAGATTCCAAGTGATATCCTGGCCACAAATTCGGACCCCAAATCCTTCGTTGTATTTGTCCCTAAACAATGACTTCTTATATTTGGTTATTTAATTAAAATTTCAAAGAAATACATTCTTAAATTAAAGATATATTGATGAATAAAAATAAATAAAATAGATTTGAAGTAATAAATAAAAATAATGTATTAGATGAATTTAACCTCGATTTTAATTTTTCTTCATTTTTCTTTGACTACATTTCACTTATCTTCTTCCCCTTTGAATTTTACTCAAGAGCATGGAAGGCAGACATTAAACAAAACACCAAATAAGCCTACATAAAAGAGACAAAGTATAAGCCCAAATCGAGCACATGATGAGTTTCAATCATAATATTTAAGTTGAGTGCGCTAGTAAAATAAGGAAAGAAGACCCAAGAATTCTTTAGGGATGGAAATCCATTGAGGTTATCGTCTAAAAGACCCACTCTAAGAAGTTGTGACAGTTGCTAGACTTAATTTGAGGGATTTCCCGTACAATTGGGTTGCTGTAATTTAATAAGAGACATATAGCTTTTAATAGGGCGGGCAAGATGGTCTTCTTCTTGAGAGTAATAGTACATTTTCACACAAATAAAGTGTCACCGCTTTTATAATTAAAGGAGAAGATTGCATGCCCAGATAATGAGTAGGAGCTACTACTTTTGTGATTGCTGGATCATCCACACTGCATGCAAAGTCATTGGACGTGGATGTGGACGTGGGCATCCACGCACTATAAGTTATTATCTTCTTGACTTTTGGGCGTATATATTGGGCTTGCTCATGAAAATGACAAGATCTGTGACATGCCTTTACGATAAGGAAACCAGAGACACTTGGTATATAAAGTGTGTCCCACATTAATTATGGAGAGCCACAAAATTTTAGATTCCATTATCTAGTACTTGAGTCTACACGGTTCATGGACGTAAAGTCTAAGTCATCTTGAATTGTGGAAATAAAACCAAAGAAGAAGTACTAATCACTTTCATATAAATAAGAACTCGCACTTAATAATTAATGTTCTAATGCTCATTGGAAACATACAAGTGGCTTCAAATTAATGTTCCAAAGGAGTATGAAGGCTCATGCCTTTCTTTTTGTCGTACACAAATGTTTGCATCCATCTATGGCATTCCGTCATCGCTTTAGCATGCTGCCGCAAAGAAATGAAACAGACGACTTGCGCTTGATTGCTTTCATGTCGAAATCACCCGTGATCCACTCGACGTTGAGTGCCCTTTCGAATGACACCCAATCTTTCCAGTTGGTCGGGTGGTTGCAGCCGACAGCTGCTCAACCGAGTCAGCCAAATTAAATCTATTTTCTATGGACTGTGGATCCCTCTCACCCATATCTAGAACCTCACCTTTATTAAAACAATTATCCTCCAAAACAATCCGTTTCATGGAAAAGTGCCCTCCGAGATGGGTGGTTTATTCCGCTACGAGTCATTGCTCTTAGCAACACCTTTCAGCGAAAGATCCCTACTCTCACACGCCTACTTTTGCTCGTGTGCGGGCGCCTGAACCGCTAGGCCGCCTCCTTCTCGATGCCTCACTATTCTCTCGAACACAAGGACTTACTTATGGCACTCTTCCCCAACCTGTATTTTATTAGCTACTAAAATACAAGACAATTCTCAGATGCTCCCACACCCTGGGCTCAATGCTTTTCTCAGGATCCAACTCAACATAATATGAATTTACCAAGGAGCACGCAGTTCCCTTTATATGGATGCCTGAAGGGCAATCCTAGTACACAATGACTAAGAGTCCTACTCTAACTCTAGTCTTCAAATCCAAAGAAGCCAAAGACAATCCTTCCCGCATTAGAGTCCCGACCGAATGAAACTCCTATACACAACCACACGATTCCCAATTACTGGCAGAGTCCTCCACGCCTAGAGTCCGGCTCCCCGCCAGAGTCCTGGGTTCCGCCAGGAGTCTTCCCGCCTGAGAGACCTTCCCGCCTAGGAGTCCAGCCCCGCTGGGGAGTCTTTCCTGCCCAGATTGTAGGAGTCCCCCGCCTGAGCCCCACTCCGCCCCAGGTCCCACGCATAAGACTCCTTAGGGTCGTGAGTGGAATCCTTGTTGCACTCTGATTAGGGATGCTTGCCGCCCAAGGCCTCCGCCCATAACTAGCCGACATTCCTCCCCCCGACCGACTGCTTGGCCCTCAAGTGCCACGCCCAAAGCCCTCTGTCGTGGAGTGCCGCGGATAGCCGACTGCGGGCAAAGGTCTCCGACCGGATACTTGCTTAAGTCAGTCCGCTCATAAGCGTGTTTGCTCACGCTTTGTGCCTCCGACACATGTTTTCCCAACCTTGCCTTGCCTCGGGATTTCCTTAGGCGCTATACAAGGCAACGCCATGCCGCACGGACTGCAGGTTATCTAGTCGACGGGCTACCAAACCCCCACAGAGGTATTCAACGCCCTCGTGACTTCCAACCGCATACTCAAGGATCTGATCTTCAACCGCCACAATGTAGCACCCTTTCCCAGCCTTGCCCCACCGACGCGCGCCTCCAATGAATCAAGTACTCGGTCCACTTGTTCTTCCAGCTCTCATCTTCCTATCCCGCAGATGCTTGCAATCTCTTTGCTGAACTCGACTCTCAACTATAGGCGGGTTCCGCTTGCTTGCACTGGGCTGACTAGGATCATCGTGATAAGGCTCTGTGAGTTTACATGGAATGTCGGGTGAAGCTTCAACCTCTCTGGTAGCTTCAGTTTGTAGGCCACGTTCCCTATACGCTTGACAACTTCAAAGGGTCCATCGTATTTCGGAATCAAACCTCTCTGAAACTGCTTATTCCTGATCTTTTTCCAGATCTGAGGAGTTAATTTCAAAAGAAATATCTCCCTTGCCTAAATTCCGTGAGGTCTCCTGCCTCATTCGCATACTTCTTCATGCCTATTTGCTCTCTAGGCCGCTCGGGCTTCATCAAGCAAATCTGGGCGAGACTTTGCAAACTCAGACGCAGTCACCGGGCCTACACTCACGTCCAGTTGTTTCAGAACCGTGACGGGCCCTGTGGGCGTACGTATCGAACCCGATTGCTACCTCAAAGGGCCTATAATTGTGGTCAACTTCGGCCGCAGATTAGACAACCGAGCCGGCTCTGTGGTTCCAACCACTTTTTCTGCAAGAGGCTGTCACGGCGGCGAATACTCTTCCAACACCTCGATTCACTCTCTCCGTCTCGACCACGCTCCGAGGGTGATTCGCAATGAGAACTTGCATTCTCGTAATTTACATCTTGAATGTACTCAACCTTAAAACTCGCTCAAACCGCGTGATCTCGACGCTTACTATGTCTTCAGCATCCCAAAGTGTTTCTACAACATTATCAAGAAGACGTGGCGCGCTCTCTTCACCGACACTCACTGGGGCTAGGATGAAGACAACAGACTTGAGAACCCGTCTACCACCACCAAACCGATCCGAAGCCCTACTTTCTGGAAACCCTCAATGGTCCATCGATACACACCGCCATGGCTTCTCCTAACGGGATGTATCAGAATAATCCCGCTTCCTTCTTCCGCCGGTCTGGTCAACTTGACAAACATGGCATGTCTTGACATATAAGCCAGACGTCTTCCTTCATCTTAGGCCAATGAAAAGACCGTGCCAACAGTGCCAAAGTTCTTTCCTCTCCTGGGTGACCACCCATCTCTCAGATCACATGTGTCTCCTTCCAAGCAGCCCCGCCCACTACTGAAGGCACATATAGCTTTCTCCTCCGAAGTACAAGAACTCCATTCTCGAGCCGCACGCCTTGCGGTGCCATCTCTCACCGTCGCACAGCCTTTTGATACGCTTGAGTCTTGTGCACCAAGTCTAACTCATTGCCAAATCACAACTGAGCTCAACGATCCCACATAACCCGCCACTTCCTTCCTACTCAAAGCATCCGCCACTTGGTTGTGTCGACCCGGCTTGTGCACCCACACAAAATCAAAGTCGGCCAAGAACTCTTACCATCGAGCTTGCTGGCGCAGTTTTCCGAGCTGTGAAGAAGGTGTTATACTGATTGCTACCACTACTACGAACCGAGTTCCCAACAAGTAGTGCTTCCAAGTCTCAAGGCAATGGATGACCGCAGTCATCTCTTTCTCATGGGCGCTGTACCTTTCCTCCGCTGCATTCAACTTCCGACTCTCAAAGGCTACTGGATGCCCCTCTTGCACCAGCACTCCACCTAGGGCCCTGTCCGACGCATCCGTGTGCACTTCAAACGGCAACCCATGTCGGCGCCTCAATACCCTGGCCCGTGTGATCGCAGATCTTTGAGCTTCGAAACCGGCACTCGCATCCCATTCCCACTTCCTCTCTTTTTCAAAGGTCCGTGAGAGCACCGCTATCTTGGAATAGCCCAAGATAAATCTTCGTAGTAGTTTGCTGCCGAGGAACGATCGTGAGTTCACACCTTGGCCTGGCCGGCCAATCTCGAATTGTCGCCACCTTCGCATCTATCCATCCTTATTTCGGACTTTGAAATCGTATGACCCATAAACTTGATCTCTAGCCTCGAGCAAACTCACACTTCTCTTTCGATAAGGCCAACTCGGGTTCGTCACCGTCAAGCACCCTCTCGAGGTGTACCATGTGATCTTCTAGAGTCGGGCTGTAGATCACTATGTCATCCAAGTATACCACCACGAATGAATCCAAGAAGTCGAATAGGACATCATTCATGAGGTTACAAAATGTAGCAGGAGCATTAGTCAAACCAAAAGGCATAACTAAAAATTCAAAACTTCCATACCGAGTTACACATGTAGTCTTTGCCTCGTCCCCTTCAGCCACGCGCACTTGCCAATATCCCGATCGCAAGTCTAGCTTGGTGAAGTACTCGGCCTTGCTCAATCGATCGAACAGCTCCGCAGCCAAAGGTATCGGATACTTGTTCTTGATCGTGACTTTATTCAGTGCCCGGTAATCCACACACATCCGGCGCATCATCTTGTTTTCCGAACAAAGACCTGCTCCATACGCGCTGAGGGCTGATCACCCGTGATCCGAAGAATTCCGCCAATCGGCTTCAGAATCCTCTCAACTCGGTGGACTCATCCGATAGTGGAGCTCGAGCAGAGGTCTCGACTCGCACGAGCTCTATCTCATGATCCGTCTCGCCTCTCGGTGGCGCCTCTTAGGCAACTCGAGGCATAACATCAAATCTCCTCAAGAGGGCAACAAATAGTCTGCACTGACTTGCTTCTCGTCTCTGCCTGATCTCGATCATCAGCTGGGCGACATATGTGTGTGCCTCGCCTCTTCCGAAGGCCTTCTCCGTACCGCAGGCGTACAAGGTCTTCCCCCGAAGGTCTCTTAGGCGGCTTGCCGATGCCAAGAATAGCATGGTCAGCTTCTCATCCATGATCAACAAATTCATCTAAGCGCAACAAGGCTACCTCGCTCTTTCTAAGAAATCGCGCTTAATATGAAATCAAAATCATCCAAAGGACACTAAGGAAGCCCATCATACCTTCCAATCCCCATCCGAATTGCCATGTTCTTGCCATACCATGCGCCTCAGGCTTGGCTATTTACGACTTTGAGCTTGTCGTCATCTTTAGCTAGCTTCAAATCGAAGTCCTGCTGCTTCCCCTTGTTGATACAAAATTGGTCACCTCATGCCACGTCTCCCGCCAAGAACTCAACATACATCGCCTCCTTCCGTGAGTCGCCCCACTCGCGATCGTGATTCAACAATCAAGAGGGTTGGCCTCAGAGGGCCTCTCGCTCCGCTATCTTCCCCTTCTTCAGCCCTGAGTGCATCGAGCTTCTCCTTCCTCGGGCAACCCTCACTGATGTGGCCCATCGCGCATAGCATCCCGACGGCCCGGTAGCTTGTGAGGAAGTCAGCCCTCCCACTTTAGCCCGCTGTGATCCCGCAGCCTCTTCCAACCCTCGCTCCCTCTCGGGAGGGCTTTCCATCCGACTTCCGATTCGACTCCATTACGTGGCCTTCCCCTTTGGGTGGGAGTAGAGGAAGAGGTCACTCAGAATCGGATAGGCACCAATGGTCGCCATGGCCGAGGGCAAGTCTTGACACCTTGCCTCCTCGCCCGCCTGAGCCCATCCCCGTAATCCGACATGAAGTTGAACAGCCTTGTCGACTGGACATGTCCCACGTCAAGGATCAACGAGCTAAACCTTCACACCACCGAGCCCGTCTCGTCTTCGCCTGCAGATTCCCCGCCATCCACGCCGTGTTCGCGGTAAGAACCGATCTTCAGCCTCTTTTCAAGATCTCCCGCCTGATCTTGGTCACAAGAAGAAAGGTTGCCATTGCTTCCGTCCGCCACCATAAGTTTTGATCAATTGTCAAATACATAGTGGTTATCAAGCACTGCTCACCCACCAAGATCTCGAGCAGCCGGCGAAATATTGCTCCACGCCCCAAAGGAAGTTCTCCAGCCTTTGCCAAGGCGCCACCAAAGTCTTGGGCTCAGTACTCGCACCTCTCGCAGAGGCGATCTACAAAGAATTCGGTGTGCCCCGCACCACTGTCGGCTTCAGCAACACGATCTCCCCTAGATCCGATCCGCCCTGAACTCCTCCGTCACTGGGCCTCGCATTCTAGCCATGGAAACTAATCCCATCCGTCTCCTCTCTACCCGCCCTGTCTCCATCGATCTGGCGTCAGAACAGCCACAGATCTACATCGATCCGAGTCGCGGTACCCGCCTGCCGTGCCTATCTCCGTCAAGCCCGGGACACCCGGGTGCCCACTTCGCTCTATCCCGCTACTTGCTCACGCAGTCGCGATCTATCGTCATCCTTGCGCTGGCCATCCTTGGCCTGACACCAACCGTCACACGCCTACTTTTTGCTCGTGTGGCGTCTAGAACCCGCTAGGCCAAATTCTCCCTTCGATGCCCTTCACTATTCTCTCGAACACAAGGACTTACTTCGGCACTTCCTCCCCAACTCGTATTTTATTAGCTACTAAAATACAAGACAATTTCGCATAGGTCTCACACTCGGGGCCTCAAATGCTTTTCCATGGATCCAACCTTAACATAATATGACTCACTGGCGAGCACGCAGTCCCTATATATAGATGCTCAAGGGCAACTTAGTACACAATGACTAAGAGTCCTACTCTAACTCTTAGTCTTCAACTATAAGCGCTCTTCATACCCTCCCCCTTGATATTGTCTGACTATGAATCACTGGGCATCGATCTGATACTGACGAGTGGTCCCACCCCAGGATCTCCACCTGCTCAGGTCCCAATCCAGCCAGAGCCCACCCTGAGTCCCACCTGATTAGAAATCCCCCGCTGAGAGTCCTGACCCACTCAGGAGTCCCACAGACTCTCAGAGAGCAGAAGAATTTGCATTGGATTGGGATCACGTCTCCCACACTGTCGGACATCCCATCGGATCCACCGCCACGCTTCCCCCATCGGAGCATCCCGGCTGATTGGCTCGCCCACTGCACCATCTCCCACACACACCCAAGAACCCGTTCTACGCCTGATTCCCGGCACACAATCACCCTGTCGGATCAGGTTATCGAATGAGGATACACATTATCACTCGTTTAGAGTCTTAATCTGACTCCACACCGTTCGAGGTGCAAACTGAAGAATTTGATCTTGGGTAATTTTGGGATAATTCATCTAGAATGATGAATTCAGAAAGATCCCACTTCACGGTAACCTCATCTCTCACTAGATTGTCAATAAGCAAAAACAACCCGGGAAGAAGCATTCCCCGAGGAGCTTGGTAGAACAAGTATAGACTATATTCACCAGTTTCAATGTTTAAAAGGTACTCCATTCTCTTCCTCTCTCGTACAAATCTCTTAAACATGCGGCCACTTCCTATTTGGAGCTAACCAGCCTTTGAGGGAAGTCTTAATCAGATGGGTGTTGTCTTTCCTCATCTCGCAATAACTCTAGAAACCCTATCTGCAGCACCCTCGTCCCATTTCATTATCTAATGCCTAATGCTTCGAGTTTATCTTCTCCCATACGCTCTGAACTGGGCTAGTACCACCAAATTCGAAGGCCGCAAACCTTCGAGCCATAAACACGGCCATCAATCACTTGGGTTCCTCCATGTGAGATGATCTGAGTTTCATTGATTCTCTTAGAAAATCGCACTCGCTACAAAAACGACATTTTGTCACAATTTCTCAGCGTCCTTTGACAAGACAACAAGTAATTTCTCACTCCAAATTTAAAGGATAGGGTTCCACAGTCAACCAGATTCATGAACACCTTTCGCATAGAGAATCTCTGCAAATCTAACATACCTGACTCGTTATGAATCACCCCACAGAGCATTCCTCCCAACACGCTAGTTCATAAAGTGCAAGCATTAGGTTTTCGGGAAATGTGACTCTCCTGAGGAATACCGTCCCCTCAATCGGTAACTTAACCTTGCTATTCAATCTTGATTTAAGCAAAGAACAACTTGGGGCGTGTATGTACTCATAGTCTAGCAGCTCGTCAAAATATAGTATATCTGGATCTTTCTAACAACAACCTCAATGGTTCAATTCCTAACTATGTTATAGGTCTTTCCTCGCTTGTGGTCCTTCAATTAGGTGGCAACGCCTTTATGGTGCACCGTGAATCGAAGCTGGCCATTCGACAACTTGTAATTAGATGGTCTCGACAATGTGATTATCGATGGTCTTCCCAAATGCTTCTGCAATCGTTTAGTAATGCGGGATCTTCGATTCGGTGGTAATGTCTTTGAAGGTGAGATTCCAACATGGCTACAAAATCTTCGAGGTTTAGAATACTTGGACCTTTCTCATAACAAATTTTTGGTAGGATCCCAATGTTTCTTGGGGATCTTCTGTTCTTGACCTATTTGAACTTGTCTTTCAATGAACTTGAAGGGGAAGTACCCTCAGTTGAGGCCAATGTCACTCATTTCCGCTTGAAGGAACAATGTAATCGCGGTGGAGGCTTCCCAAACTTCATCCTCCCATATGTGTCAAGTCACCTCCTCTTCCTCAAAAAGAGAAAGCGTCCCTATGCCAAACTACTCGTTCCAGTAATCATTGGAACTTAATCATTGAGTTTGTTGGCCTTGTTTTTCATTATCCGTTTGAGGAGGAAGAAAATGAGGAATAATGCCTCTTTTGCACAATCTTCAAATGAGCAATTCCTGAGAATTTCATTTATAGAACTCCATAATGCTACTAAAGGCTACTCAGAGTCCAATAAGATTGGTGTCGGGAACTACGACTGTGTGTACAAACCCTTGATCAAGATGGAATAGCCATTGTGGTAAAGGTGTTCAATCTTCCTAGAAGAGGAGCTCAAGAGCTATGGTCTCAATGCAAGGCCTTGAGAAAATCCGTATAGGAATCTCGCCAAAGTCTTGAGTGCTTGCTCTAGCTTAGATTGTGGTAATGATTTTAAGGTTTTGTGTTTGGAGTTGATGTCTAAAGGAATCTGGACATGCATATCCATGGTAATAGAGGATGAAACCTAAAGGCTTACTCTTCTACAAAGACCTAATATCGCCATGACGTTGCTTCCGCACTAGAGTATCTTCACACTCATCGACGTCATCATGTTCATAATGACCTTGGGTTTTTCCAACAATGTTCTTCTTGACGATGATATGACTGGCCATATCAGTGATTTCGGTATTTGAAAGATCACTTCTACCATTTGTAGCACTACGATTGCTACAAGTATTGGCATAGACAAAAATAGCTCAACTACGATGAAAGGATCCATAGGCTACATTGCTCCATGTACCAATTTCAGCTATAAGTAATTAAATATCTTTATTCATTTTACGTTTAGTAGTATTTTCCATGGATATAAATAAATTCAAATTTTTTACATATACTTAGTAATGATTATTATGCGAATATATGTAAGTGGTCATAAAATGAATGATGAGATATGTATAGTTATGGAATCCTTTTACTGGAGATGTTTACTGGAAAAAGACCAACTAATTGCGAGTTCCACGATGGTCATACTCTTCATAACTATGTGAAAATGTCTTTCCCTGAGCGAGTCATGGAGGTCATAGATCAACGTTTCCTTTTAAAGTCAGATGAAAATGGTAAATTGATCATGAATGAACATTGGGTAAAGACTAGAAATCTAAGATCATATGCCCATGGAATCACCAGTGACTTAATGAAGATACGTGAGGCAGCCGATGAATTGCACTCGATCAAGAACCTCCTCTTAATGGAGGTAGGCCCTTGAGAGGGAATGTAGGAGGAGGATACAATAAAAGAACACGCATCATACATATCTAGCAATGGCATAAAGGGTATTAACCTAGAGTTATGTATTTCATATGTCACATCCCTTTTTGTTCTTCATTTTTCATTTTTCTATGGTCTATTGTCATGAAGTTTCCTTTCCTCGCTAAAACAAAAACCAAGTGCCATGTTTACTTCTATCTCACTCAAGATGGAAAGGTTGTGATCAATTCAGTTTTCAAGGTTAAATAAATTTCTTGGCATAAATTTAAGTTATGTGATTAATGAATGACAAAGAATATGGATCTCTTGGAATAACATTTGAGTCAACACAGCTCTCATGAACTTAGACCATCAGAGTTAAGGATCTTTACATCAAATTTAGGTATGTCTAAGTCCGTAAATTTATTTAACTAAAAAGCATTAATCCTAGCATTACGTCATTGTTAGAATAGGGAAGAAACTCTCCTCAAAATTAATACTAATTAATTACAAGTTATAAGTGAGGATTGTTTCGTAGAGTTGATTTTGAAAAGAACAATTTCTTATCGCAATAAAGGAAGGTACTTTCAAAAAGCAAAGATATTAGGGTAATGTGCATAAATTTACTAAAGATATTACCTTAAATAAACCAAAAAAGAATATTGAAAAAATTTATGTCAATGTTCCTTATGACTTGATAGAGATATTACATAAGAAAAAGAATCATTATGACAAATGAAAACTATGAAGTATTATGTTGGGAAATTTAAGAAGAGAGAGAAAATAATTTTGAAAATAATTTTGCACTACCAATGTAAATACACTTCTCCCTCTTTATTAAATGCAAATGCCTTTTAAATAAAGCAAGAGATAAATCAAAATTAAAATAATAATCCATTAATTATCTCATTCAAAACTAACTCTCCCATATTTATCATACAGCTAAAAAATCTCAAACAACCTTGTACTCCCACCTTCTCTCACAATTTCAATAAAATAAATAAACAAAGCATTCCTAATTATTGAAACTATTAAAACTAACTTTGAATCATTCTCCAACATTCCCTCATTCAAAGTCGCAGAATTTTTTTTTTTCATGGAGCACATCTCTCCATCTTTCAAATTTGTGAAGCACTTTCCACCTCATGATGCACGTCTCACCATCTGTTGATGCACTCATCAACCTTCACTTGTTATTAGAGCACTTCTCTCTAAAAATTCTTCTTGGTGCACTTCTCACCAATTAATTCAGAACAAAGTTTATTCGCCAAATCTTCTTCATGCTTTTTCAGCCGTGATAGTGTTGGATTTGATGGAAGAACAACAGGATTAGCATCATTCTCACAACCTCCTACCGAACTCATACCTAATAAATCCTCCTGCAATTTTAACTCATACCTTTTAGATTTGCCTTCATTTTGATAGCCCATATATGATCATTTTCAAATCAGAAGAGTAGGTGTAGGAGCAGTAAAATTATTCTGCCATCAAAATCACCACACCCTCAAGACCTATGGCTCATACCATTGTCAGAAATTCTAAGAAGAAAGAGAAAAATAATTTGCACTACCAATGTAACACACTTCTCCCTCTTTTTATTAAATGCAAATGCCTTTTAAATAGGCTACAAGAGATAAATCAAAATTAAAATAAATAAAATCCATTAATTATCCTATTCAAAACTAACTCTCCATATTTATCACATAGCTAAAAATATCTCAAACAACCTTGTACTCTCCCACTCACAATTAAATATATAAATAAAACAAAGCATTTCCTAATTAATAGAAACTATTAAAAAACCAACTTTGAATCATTCTCCAACATATTATCCCATTAAGAAAATTTTAAAGATTTTAAAAATAGACCGATAAGAACATTTAAGACACTTTTCAATCATCCCCATGTCACTGGATATATATATATATATGCTAAGAATTTTTTATTTTCATTTCAAAACAAAATAATAAATTGTTCTTCATTTGCTGCCTTTGGTATTGTTTTGGAAGAGAATCCAACATGTGTGCGCTTATGTTAGATACAAATAACGTGAAGTATCATTCGTCACATCCAATGACTACTTAAGATTCCAAGTGATATCTTGTCCACAAAATTGACCGATTTGGTTCCCAAAATGATTTTCTTATATTTTGTTATTGAATTAAAATTTTCAAATAAAATCAAATATTAATAAAATTATGTCGAAAATTATATATTCTTAAATTATTTATGTATTGATGAATTAAAATAAATAAATAAAACTTCAAGGTAGTAAATAAAGATACTACTTTAGATAATTTAGGTAGAATATTTTTATTTTTTCCATAATTTATTTTCTTTCTTCTACATTTCCTCTATTTTCTTTCCCTTGCATTTTTCCTTAAGAGCATGGAAAGGTACATTAAGCAAAACACCAAATAAGCCGACATAAAAGAGACAAAGTATAAGCCTAAATTGAGCACAGGATGAGTTTCAATCATAATATTTAAGTTGAGTGCAATTTATTAAATTAAGGAGAGAAGACCGAAGAATTCTTTAGGATGCAACCATTGAGGTTGTTGTTTGAAAGACCCAATTCTAAGAGATTCGGACAGGTCGGAAAACTTTGACCATGAAGCATAGACACGACTAAATGGTGGAGTGTCCACATGTAGGACACGTGAACACGTGTCGGCACATGGTCATTGCTGCTACGGGATAAGAAGTTAAAGGTTTCGGACGCGACTAGACATATTTCATGCTTTTTTTTTTATATAAAATTATGGGTTAACACAAATCTCAATGTAATCTGACCCTAGTTCTTAAAACTGGTCACTCGTTTGTTTGGAAATGCTTGGTTGACAGCAATGTCGTTGACACTACATGCAAAATGACAAATGACGTCGCCCACACACTATAAGTCCTTGGCGTGTAGATTGGGTTTGCTCATGAAAAATGACAAGATCTAGATAGATATCATTCACCCATGGAGCTTGGTGTAATATTTTCTTCAAGTAGTTAGATGGAGGGATATATGTTCATCCATTAATTCTATTCTTTAATTTTATGATTTAAGTTCAAGTTATTTGTATGTAGAAATTCTACAAATGCCCATGTCGTACGCAAAAGGAAACCAGAGAGACTCGACATATGAAGTGTGTCCCACATTAATTATGGAGAGCCACAAAGTTTTAGAACTCATTACCAAATTCAGTCTAGTCTATACTACAAACATAAATTAAGTTATCTTGAATTGTGAAATCAACCAGCAAGAGCATCTTCACTTGTTGTATAAAATGTAATAATAAGGAATCAACCATTTCCACATAAAAGAAAGAAAAAAAAGAAATCATCAATTAAAGAATTAGTTAAACTCGATATGAATTTGGTTAAGAGTCTATTAATAGAACTTATCTAACAATATTTCATGTTCCTATTTAGGACCTCAATTCTAAGACATTATCCTTCTCCTAATTTCTACAGAGAAATTTCAAAGCCAATTTTCCATAAAAGATAAGAAATTATCTAACCATTAGTCAAGCTTCTCCATGTATCCTCATTTCATCCTCTATCTATCAACTGTCTCATAATTTGTAATATTTTTACATTGATGCCATTCAGAGAGGTCCTACATAACAACTCTTTTGAAAACAGTAGCACTCATTTTCTTATAGAAAATAAAAGACTTTTTTTTTGGGCTATTTTTCCATGGAAAATAAGAAATTAGCAAAGGAATTAGCCTGCTTTTCTATCCTTGCTATATCAATGACCCCACCATATTTATTTTTTCTTGTTGGTACATTTCTTAAAGGTGATTCTCAAGAACCCGTCTTTTCATGGAAACCAAGAATTCTGAGGTCTTTTTTATTGGCAGATTCTACATGCTATTACTCATAAATTTTATGGAAAAAGTTTCTGAAAGATTTTTCTTTGAAAATAAGATATTAGCAAAGAATTAATCAAGCTTTTCTATCCTTAGATAAAGTAGACAAAAAAAAGAAGGGATACTTCCTTCAATAATTCCAACGAGACTGGCCTTGGTTTTGTTTTCCTTAACTAACCAAAAAATATATTAATTTATCTTATTTGTAAAGGTGCATTGGCAAACTTCCTCAAATAACAAGGAAAATTTATCATCTTCTTATAAATTTTCAAAATATTCAATGATTAATTTTTTAAATTAAGTTTTTTGGTTTTCATTTTGCTTGACTAGCAAATAAGAACAACAATTCATCTTGATTGTAAAGGTGTTTGGCAGCCTCTTCAAGTTGCGAGGAACATTCAATTTTTGAAGTTGTTTAGTTTGCACTTTTATTGTGGGAAAAAAAGTTAAACTTTATTTCCTTATGAATGTTAAACACATGCAAATGATGAAATTGATCTTTGAATATTGTGAAGGTGCCTTGGCTGTCTCTTCAAATAGCCAAGAAAACATGTTTTTTTTTCATCAAATAAATATTTTTAAAACTAGACTTTATTTCTTTTTAATTCATTGATTGACATGAGATTTTTTGTAAGGAAATATTTAAGAAATCCAATGAATATGAGAAATAAATTTCTCATCCAAAATATATGTAAACTTTATTTTTTTTTTCCCATACTATTGTTAAATTTGAGGCGATAATAGAATTAATAGATTTGATATATATGATCTCAAGAGCATAGTATGGACCATTATATATATTCTTATGAAGTAAATGAGATGCCCTAGAGAGTTTACTCAATCCTTATTATTAAGAGAAATTTCATTAAAAAACAAACCATTGGATTAATGAAGAAATTAATAAAAAATAAAAAATAGATTATGGAGGATCTTACATTAATTAATTAAAGGCATCATTTTCCCCAATTAGAAAATGCAAGAAATATCAAGTTAGATTATGCTACAAATGTGAAATTACCAAATTCTAGAAAGGTAGCATACCAATTGAAACTCACAAAAATAAAATAATTTAAAGCTACTTGATCTAAATTACTCTATTGGCATCCACATGCCTAGCTTAATTGGTTAGAGCCTTCAATGTTTAAAGGCAGAATATGAGGACAATTTACTATATTATATTAAAAGTAGACCCATACACAAACCACACAATGAATGTATCATAGTGAGAAAATGAAAATAGACCCATACACGAACAACACAATGAATGTATCATAGTGAGAAAATGATCACACTTATACAAATACTATAGTTGTTGATCGCTACTAAATTAAAAAAGATCCTATATATAATGGACCATGAAAAGTGAAACATAGTGAGAAATTGACCATGTATATACAATGGATTAGATGGTCTATGATCATTAGTGAGAAAAAATCTATTACAAAAATTTATACTCTTTGAAATTATTGAGTGATGATTGATACTTGTGGAGAGGATTTAAAATTTTAAAAATTTTAAAAATATATAAGAAAATAGACGCATACAGGGTCACATGATTCAACAATGTAGTTATGTCCACCATTGAGCTAGAAAACCTTATAATAACATACCATAACCCACAAAGAACTAATCTAAGTAATTTACAAACTTTACTATAGAAGAACTAAGTTAGCGCAAATAAAGAAACAATTAACTTATGAGGCACAATTTGTCAGAGTTAGTAAAGGTTGGTCTTCAAAAGTGGGTTCTTTTATTGAACTATAGCAATAAATAAAAACATAACATTACTACAATTTATTACAACATGATAACAAGTTAAGTAAAATTTATTCTTTTCTTCCGGTATGGCCATCAACTCCTCGCTATATTTAATGCTTCTATGTCGTCCGACACTCTGATGTTATATACCATAGAAAAGGATTTGGAGGTGTTGATTAAATTCGTCTTCCTCCTTCCAACATCCCAATCGCAATTTTATGGAAGGGTGATCTATCAAATAGTATCATTGAATACATCAAAGCCCTATGATGCTTAATTTCGCTATTTTAATATCATTTTCTTCTCAATTTGAAATGCATACTGTAAGCCTTATCGAAATGATTATACAGCCACTCTGGGAAAAATACTTCACTACTATTTTCCACTCTAACATCAATATTCTTTCTTCCCCCAACCATTTTAATTAATAGCATACCAAAACTATAAACATCTGACTTGTAAGACACATTTCCAAAATTTTTAGATAACATTACCGGTAATGTAGCTCATGGTCCCCTTGTCATGTCATAGATACCACTTTGCTCCTTAGAGCATAATTTGCTAGACCAAAATCAGAGATCTTGGATTAAAGCAGATCAAGCAAAATATTATGAGGCTTGATATCTAAATGAAGGATTCATTGATCACAACCTTGGTGAAGACATTCAATACCTTTAGCAATGCCTATAGCAATATCTTGAAGCTTATGCCAATTCAATGATTGATTATTACCAAATGTTGAAAATATAAACTTGTCTAGTGACTCATCTGGTAAAAATTCATAAATCAAAGCTCGTTTATAGTGATCTGCACAAAACCCAAGCAAGCGAACTATATTCACATGATGTATCGTGCCCATTGTTCCCACTTCATTTATAAACTCTTCTCCATTTCCTTTGAAATCATCAAGGATCTTTACTGCAACAAAAACTCATTTAAGAGCTTTCCTTTATAAACAGTCCCATACTCTCCTTGACTTAGCTTATCCTGAAATTATTTGTGATCCTTTTAATACCATGATAGGAGTATCTTGAGGGCTTGCAAGCTCTATTATCCTCCAAAAACTTTTGAATATTCAATTTATGCTCTCTTTTCAACTTATTAGAGTGATAAAAAATAAAGATTATAGAGATTCCCAGAGTGAAGTGAAGGAAACCAAGGATTACTTCTATACATATATAAGGTTGAAAACGGGTTTTGTAAGCAAATGGAAAACAAACCAAATTGAAAAGAGGATAGCGAAATCACTGTAAGTAGCACTTTATCCATGAACTTTTTAAAAAATAAACTTATTAACACATGAGGATATAACATGGGTTTCATTTTGCTGGTGAATTTGGATTATTTTAACATAGTTTGCGGGCCTCTCACGGGTTCAATTTGATTGAGTAATTGTTCTAACAAGCATGTGATGCCTTTCAAAAAAAAAAAAAAAAAAAAAAAGCTAAGCATGTGATGAATATAAGAATGCAAGTTCACATTCATCCATTAGTACTATTGGTTGTACAGTACATATGGGTTAATGAGTACAAACAGAGCATACATAACAACTACACAGAAAAATTCCATAGAAGCAGAGTTGTTAAGTACCTTTTGCTGGTTAGGGAATACGCGATTTGGTTCCTGCTATTACTCTTCTTCTTCAGTTGGCATTTCTCTCTTTCTGCTTCACAGTTTCCGCACATTGGTTTTGACCAATTCATTGAAGACAGTCATAATCGTGCTAAAGTATAAAGTCTGGATTGTAGCATTGAAAATCTTTCCGGCCAGAAGGATAAGTCCATATGAGAGAGTCCAGGGAATAAGTGAAATAAATGGTCCTTGAGGAACAAGTGGAGGGATGAGATCCCAAGCCCATAGGACTCTGATTACATCTTCTGAGCATTGGAAGAGAAGGAGGCAGGTGTGGGTATTTGAACTGGAAGGGTAAGGCAGATAAATTAAGTTTACAATCCTCTTGGAAGGCAATATTCATCATCAACGGACAAACATCTCCTGAGAAGTGTATTTATTCCCTGCTGGGTTTTGCTTGGGGTGGGCAGCTCTAATTATTGTTCCTTCTCTTACAAACATGTGCTTCAAACCCGGATATCCCACACTGGTCAGGGACTGGCTGGTTTTATCGGAGCGAAATAACCGGACCATAAGTGGCTGCACGACGCCTTGCACTCATTATATTGAATCCTCCATCAATCTCTGGGAACAACCTCATAAACTATAGCCAAGAAGAAGAAGAGAAGAGTAGAGGATTCCCATTTTTAGTGAATTAAACAACTGCTTCATGATCTCTATAGTTTAATTTTTCTTTCTCCATTTTATAATATAGATGAAGGATAAGGTATACAAAATGTTTTGAAGTTTCGTGTATGTCCAGCTTCAGCCACAAGCTTTCTGGGCTCAAGATAAATTTGACGTTTATGGTAACTTGCTGGAAATTTGACCAATAGAAGTTGAACACAGCAACAAGTAGGCAGATATTTACAGACTCAACTTCTCTGGAACTCAAAGCCACAAAACAGAGTCTCTCTCTTTGTCTAGCTTTGAGTCCATGGTTGAACAAGCCTGATAATAGTAGTCTCCATGTCTTCTTCCTTTCAGTTTTGTATTCTTGGAAAGGATGAGAAGAACCAGATTTGCTGCCCTCTTCCTGCGGCGATATTCGGAACATTTCCTACCCTTTCCGATTACAGGGTGATCCCCCCAGCTGCGGTTACCCTGAGTATGAATTGATTTGTGAAAACAATCGTACTCTGACCATAAACCTCCAAGGTAGGAAATATTATGGGAAATTCTTGGTTACACAGATCAACTACCATGATTATACCATCGTGGTAGTGGACCCTGGGCTCAAGAAGGGCAAGTGTCTCCATTCCATTGCTGCATATTACAGTACTCATCAAGAGTATGAATTTCCATATACTTTGCCTTATTTTTGGGGAGCTGCCTATCGCTATAATTCGCCTTCTCAAAAGACATTCTTCTATATAATAGTTTTGATGAAATGCGAGGAGTCAGTCAGTCACGACGACTACATTCCTAATGACTAATCGCGCTACTACTACTACCACTACTTCCTGCATCGCAACATATGTTTATGCAGTAGTCGGAGACGGTGTGAGAATAGAAGATATTCGAATTCATGCGATGAACAGATATGGTTATTCAACCATTGAAGGCACTAAGCCTTCACATTTCCATGTCAAATTTGCAAGATTATTTTGCTTATTCCCGGACTTCACCTGTCATTTATGCCTTTCTTCTGCAACCGCCAATGCACAATGAAAGGGCGAGAATGCTCTTTAGGGGAAGGAATGGCGACTTTCAGTGCTACAAGAGCAACCATATTCCCAACACTTCAGAGAAAAATTGGCATGAGTGTCAGGGCTCTCTTACCTTGTTGATATTTCAAGGTGAAAAGAATTTGAAATAACATACAATAACAATTTATTAATTTTAAATTTTCCCTTATTTTTCTTCTATTTTTTTTTTTTTTAGTATTTTCCTCCAAACTATTGAGAAACCATAAGATAAACTAGATTCTTTTACCCCATCTTCATTTCAAACTTTAGAACCAAACGCAACAAAAATCTTTTAAAAAATATAGATTGTTAAATATTACATGAAGGGAGAGGTTCCTTATTTAATTTATTAAGTCAAGTGAAAGACCAATAAGGAAAAAAAAGAAGAAGCTAAATTAGAAGGGTATGAAAAAAATGTACTAAATTACATGATAAAGGTTATAAGCCAAAATCGTTAGAGAATGAGTTTGAATTTTCTTTCCTTTACATAGAAGAGTCAATCTCCGTTGGTATCTTATCCCTCCCTATTTCCTGACAAAGGTCTTACTCAATCGTGATTGCTTAAGGCTATGTTTGGTTGCTTAGAAATGCTAGAAATACGAGAAAGAAAATAGAAGAAAAATTGAAGAAAAAAAAAAAAATAAATTAAATCTCCATATTATTTTAATTAAGAAAGCAATGCTTAATTAATTTCGGTTTGATATTCATACCACATTGATATGGGGATTTTCTCTGACATGTAAATCCCATCATCGAAGTGATCATGAGTACGACCCATTGAGCGAAGTCTCAACCTACCACATCTAGTGAAACATGATTTTATAAAAAAATAATTCCTTTAAAATCTGATCTACAATATTTATACTAACCACCTTATCTTCACTATCTTGCTTGGGTACTCTTCACACAATTTCAGTTTGGTTTACCAATCCTTGCGAGGTTGGGTTTATAAAGATGTATATTACCACCTTTTATTAGTAAGACCCACTAAAATTTTCTTTGAAATAGAATATTTATTTCTATTCATTTTTCCTAATTTTTTTACAAGATTGGACTTTCCCTTTGATAGAGGGGGGCTATTTTCATAAGCTACACCTTCACGTTCGGAAGTAAGATTGCTACCTCACAATTATTAATTTCGCATGAGAAGCAGGCGATATGACTTGGATGGTTTGATGTAGGACTTCAATTTTCTCCCCCTCCCTTCACACATTAGGGTAAGATTCTTTTCATGATTATTAATTTCGCATGAACGGGGTGATATGGCTTGGATGGTTTGATGTAGGACTTGATGTGGTGATTGCGACCTTTAACATCCACAGAAGCCTCTTCGCATGATTGGTAAAATTACTTTTCTTACTTATCTCCTATTTAGTGTTATTTATGTTTTCACTTATAATATTGCTCTATATTCTTAAATTTTTTGGTATTTATTTCTTTACTAGGAGAATTTTGAATCTTGCATATTCTTGGTAGACTACAGAATTCCAACCCTGCGATTTTTTTCCTTCCTTTTGCCAGTCAAACTACTCCCAGGCTTGATAAACTTTTAAAAACATGCGAAAATCAAATTTCAGCTGAATTAAGTGGTTTCTAAAGTAGCTATTGAGCTTGGAGGTGGCAATTCGGGCGGAGAAGGTGAGGTCGCGGGTCGAATCTAGTCCCACCCAGGGCAAAATATAGCGACGGGCCAGGCCCTATATATGAGCGGGCTATGCCAAATTTATTTTGTTCTTGTGGGCTTGTAAATTTATAATCCCTCGATCCTAATTAGAATTGAATTTGGGCTAATAGCCAACGGACCAGACAATTGCCTACTCCCAATTGAGCATGGCTCATAACAAACACAACCACTTATTTTTCATTATCTTTGTTCCTTTTTTTTTTTTTTGAGATATTGGTTTTTCGTGACATTTGGTTGTGTTTAGTCATAGGAAGTACTCTCTTGGATCTTGTGCTATTTGCGTGACTGATTTACAAGTTTCATGAACATCTATCATTAGATGATAGTATCGAGAAGAATTTTTCGCGATCACAATCTCCAACCCGTCAGTACTCTGACCGGACATAAAGAGGGATGACTCATAACTTCTTGAATAAGTTAGGTCGAGGAGGTTTGGCTCACGTGTATAAGGAAAACGAGTGGTCGCATTGTAGCTGTGAAAGTATTGATCATTTCAAAAGCTAATCGCAGATTTCATCAATGAGGATTTTCACAATAGGAAGAATTCATCATATTAATGTGGTACTAACGACTTGTAGGATTTTGTGTACAAGGGATAAAGTGGGCACTTGTTATGACTTCATGTCGATGGTTCTCTCGATAAGTTCATTTTCATAAAGAAGAAAGCAAAACTTTATTAAGTTGGGAAAAGATGTACAAGATCGCGGTTAGGTGGGCGTGGTATTGAATACCTACATCAAGGTTTGCTGACATGCAAATTCTACATTTTGATAGCAAGCCATAATATCCTTCTCGATGGGGACTTCGCACAAGTTCGGATTTTTGCCTTGCAGTTGTATTCAATAGATGTGCTGGTTGTCTCTCAGCCTAACATGAGGAACATTGGAGTTCACATTGCTCAGGAATTATTCTACAAAAAACATTGGAGGTTTTTTTTCTGTCTGAGGCTGATGTTTATAGTTTTGGAATGTTGTTAATGAAGATGGTGGGAAGAAAGAATGTGAATGCAAATACGGAACACTCAAGTAAAAATATATTTTCCATCATGGGTTTATATGATAGATATCCTTTAAGGGAATAACATAGGCTTTGGGGAAATTCTGCGAAGATGAAAGAAGCTTTATTAGGAATATGGTGATAGTTGCACTATGGTGTATACAAATGAAGCCCATAGATCGTCCTTCAATGAGCAAAGCCTTGGAGATGTTAGAAGGAGAGGCTGAGTTGTTACAAATGCCTCCTAAGCCTACTCTACACTCTGAGGAAATGTTAGTTGAGAATCATATGAGCAATCCAATAGAATCAGCAACTACCTCAAACAATTCCATGGGTACAATTTCATCAAGTGGAAGGTAGTGTAGCTTTTTTCTAACCTACAAGTTATTTCCTATGATATTATATATTTTGTAACTAATATGTAATAATTGGCATGATACCCTAGCAACAAGCATATAATAAATATGTAACGAATACTTAGATTATCTATGTCGAATATGATTTAGTAGCACTGAATATGAATGCTAAATTATTAGTTCTAAGGCATGGTTTCATAGTACTCTAATAATTATTAGTTTAATAGACAACGCCATATGACTTTTAACACAAAATAACAGAAAACAAAGTAAACTAAATTTAAATAAGAAAACATAGAAATAATGAGAATAGTGATATGTTTTATGGCAGCATCCACCTGTATTTATAAGCAAATATCAATCATCATCCTTCTAGCATTGATATATATTTTGGAAGACTACCAAATACAATTATTCTAAAAATGATCTTTCCCTGCTGTGTGCCAATAGGTTCAACGAACAATTAATCCGACAACAAAACTAACGAAGCAACAATAAAATAATATCAGCAACCTTTGTCGAAACTAAATAGAATCTATGGATTGACTACACACTTTCACTATTTCAACAATGACAATAATGGGTTTCACCAAGTTCTTCTCTTGCAAGCAAACTAGAGGCTCACAACAACCATACATCAAGAATATCATTCTTGGAACACCAAAACAATAAACATACGTCCCGAGGATGGATCGTCGAGAAAAGATGAAAGATCTCATCCAAAGGGTGGAATGGCGAATGGGTATTGTGGAGCTTACTGGGCCCAAGAGTTATGCTTTTGATGATGGAACTGGCGCACTACATGCAGGCTTGGTATGCATCATCTTTGCCTGAATTTGCCAAGGGTAAACACATATTTCTCCCGTTCTAATGTTTTCTGCGAAGGCAACACTTCCTGACCATGGATTATTAGTCGGTTTCATCCATATTATTTCTTACGGGAATGTTTACGTGATCTGCGAAGAAGAAGAGCAGTGATGAATTTCTAGGTCCATTGACTGAGGCGGAGCAGCGGAGAGATCAAGGGGATGGTTTCCTCTTGAAGCGATCATCTGCCCTTTTCATTGTCGATCCTTCTACCCCTTATTGTGGCTTTGCCTATATGAAAACTGGTTCTTTACAAGATAAATTTACTTTGTACCAGGCTTGCTAAGAATTAGATTGTATCTAGAAGGAAGGAAAACAAGATGAAGAGAAATCTCTATGAATTGATTCGATCTATGGATGATTGGCATGAAGATTTAAGGAGCATGGCCTATTGAATTTTGGCAAACAAATCAAAATCACAGACATCATTCGACATGGAATACTGCTCCCAAGTAAAAGAAAGCAGAGGCCCAGAGAGAATAAATCCACGACTTCTACGATATCTGTTGTTGTTTTCTTATTGACTAAGGAAAGCGGAAGTAAGTCAGGGGTTGTTGATAACTCAATGATTCATGGTATATCATAAAGAATAAAGGGTATGAATAACCTTTTATTTCTTGGTCTTTGTTTTCTTTTTGAACTTGAGCTTTCTTTTCACTTTCTTTGGTGCCTTCGCTCCTGTGAGTTTTACCGCTTCACTATTACGACACACATGAACCATCAACATTTGTAGATATATTGTGAAGAGCGAGTTTATGATTTCATGGAGCGTTGTTCTTTGAAGGAGTTTTTGGAGCATACGAGATGCTTTCGGCTTTCCTTTGGTTTTCATTGGTTTGCTTTTAAATCGCTGTTTGATCAGTTTGATGAGTACTGGCTTTAGGCATCTTGTAAGCCTCATCTTCCGAATCAAAGTAAAATCAAGGTGGAGGCTGTTATGAATAACCTTCAAGCATTGTTTCAACCTTGTAAACATTAGATTGTGGTTTCAGCTGAATAAAGTCATTCATAACAGCCTCCACCTGATGGAGAAATATACAATCCCAAGTCAATAAACAACATAAAACCATTCACGCCATTTTCTCCAGAAGACATTAAGTACACCTTTTCCCAGTACTTTTAAGCCGAAACTAGGTAGGAGAGAGTTTAAAACATATAAAAAAAAAATCACTAAACTTTGAGGAAACAGGTTGTAGGATAAAATAAAGAATCACCCCAAAATAGTTACCTTATTTCTTTAAGATATTAATGGTGAGAACTCTAAAAGATAAAAGAGCAAATCGATGGACAAACCTTTGCTTCTGACTACCCAAAGTTGACCTGAAGAAGAAAATTATGTGTTAAATGGCATAAACTGTAAAACCCAAGAAAATTCTAATTTTACGAAAGAGATGAAATAATGGTACAGTCAAAATGCGGAATTTTTCTAGATCTCAGGTGACAAAATGGACTTCATCGTTTGAATGCGTCTAGTGAAATCCCCAGCTATCATGTGAATTTCATCAGAGCCGAGGGCGATCGGAATTTCATGTTTCGAACAGAAATGGTATGGGATGCTTGGCACATTGTGAGTGACTCAAGAGGTGCCAAGTGTCATGTGTAGAATTAGTCAAACAATGAGCTCAAGTGTGGGCCATAGGTGACATGTGGCATCATGCCATTGGAGGGAAATCTATGTTAGATGGATAAGGGATGAGGTGAGGCTCGAAGCCGACCAATAGGAGGAGGTTGACATGTGGCATGAGATGTGAGTCTTGACTGACTTGACTGGCCGTTTGGATGGGGAAAAGAGAGGGAAAATGAGAGAGAAAAAGAAAGAGGAAAGAGAGGAGAGAGTTTTAGAGTGAGAATCTCTCCTTGCTCTCTAGATTTTTCGATTGATCGGAGGTCAATTTCGGCGGGCAAGTAGCAAAGTTGGTCCCCAACTGCGAGAGCTACATAGTGCGGTAATGGGAGTTTTGACAAAACTCCGGGAGGTGGGGTTTTTCCTACTTTTTTTTAATCTTGTGAAACCATTTTACTGGATAGGGATATCTTGAGGCCTAGATGGCGGGTGTTTTGGTTCAGATTTGGATTGAGTGAAGAAATCCACAAGTGGTTTCTCCTGATCGAATTATTGTGGGGTACATTGTCTATTATTTGTGGGTGAATATGTTATTTCTTGATTGAATAACATGTTGTGTTATTTGTGTGATGTTATGGGCAGTCCCAAGACGGATTGCCGGATTTTGTGCCATGAGCTGGTACATGTTATTACTATGTATGAATGAATAACGTGATGATTGTGTAAAGATTACATTTAGTATATACATGCCAATATATTAACATGAATTGTTGTGAAATGGCATATGCATTTCGTATGCTGCTGGGATAACTAGAATAATAGGTGTAGTGCATGACATAAACGTGGTTGCTAAATGGATTTCAAGGAAGATTTTAAGAATTGCCTTGGAGAGTTATCCAATGATTCGTCGGAGGAAGACCCGCCATTGTTCGGAGGATTACGACAATTCACCTCGAAGGGTTGTCCGATAGATTTGTTTGCGAAAATCGGTATGTTTTCCAAGAACAAAAACCTTTTATTTTGAAAACAGTGTTTTCTTACTTGGCTTAGGCATGCGTGAGAGTGGAGTGAGGGCTCGGGAAGTGGAAAGGGTGAGTCATTCTCATCCACATTTCATGTAGACTGAATAGGAACATATATGTTTTTACTTGAATGTTGGTGTGCCATTGCATGAAGAACTTTAGGTGGGAATGATGGCAAGTAGGAAAATTCAGCTACTGAGCATTGCTTACCCTGTCATGGGATCCCCCTTCGGGTACAAGGGTGTTCGGAAGGCGATGCTCATTAGAAGGCCATTTTGAAAGAAAGCACATGGCTTTGATTATATGTTTGTAAAACATGTAACCATGTATGATTGAAACATATTTGTATGAGTGTAATTAACTCTTGAAACTATTTATAATATAGTTGATTATTTTAGGGAGTATAGGCATTATGAGCCAATGTGTATTTTACTCATGGGTCTTTGCGATATGAGACACACGGGTTTAAACCAGGAGTTAACGATTGATCGATGGGACCCACAGAGAGTAGAGGCGTCACGATAACCAAATTGCTTCGTTGAATGCAAAAAATTATATGAGGGTTTGTGCTACATATTTGTTTCCAATAATGTAATATGAAATTTAGGAATGAGGAAGCTGTCAAAATTAAAATATACTTACAATGCGAGAATGTCACAGAAGGAACTATTATTGTTTATAGATAGTTCACCTTGGAAATTAGCAAAATTTAAAGGAACTAGATGAAGGATACTAGTCTTTAGAAATATGCAAAAAAGCAACTATACTGAAGAGGTAGATTAAGCAAATCTTGAGTAACTTATAAATTTGGAAGCGTGTCTAGTTCACCACTAGCTCTTGGTTTCATATGAAACCTAGTGTGACAATATTTACTACCAAGGACAGGCTGAACTATTTCATAGTTCTATTAGATATAAAGAGAGATTATATTATAGATCCAAACAGAAACACTGAAATGGATCAATCATCAGTAACAAAAGAATCATTTTTTTTAAGTACACAATTTTGTCCCACTAGAACTTGAACCTAGTCCCCTCCCCTCCCTATGCCCATGGCTAGCCCTTAACCACAGAGCTAGGCCTTATTGGCATCGGTAACAAAAGAATCATAAGATCATAAAACATATAACATTACCTTTTAAATCTAAGAACATTTCATGATTTCTGGATGGGGTATCCATAATTACCATTCGCTCGACAGCACCCATATCCCCGCTCAAATCTATAAATTCATCTTCACACTCAATAAGAGCCTGCAAAAATTCCAAAAAAAAAAAAAAGATTTACCAACAACTTCCCTAAATGTCCTTTATTTATACATCAACATAAATGCAATGCATATAGGGAATGGTAGGTGGTGGCACAAAAGTCGAGGTGGTAGCTGAACCAAGTTTCCTCAATAGGAGTATTGAGGTTAATTCATCCTTAGCATATGGCATATAAGATTAAATGAGACATGGATCGACTACTTAATACTTCTAAGTTTCTGCAGAAGCAGCCTTCTCAATGGCAAAACGAAAGCTCTTTATGTGGAAAAAATGAAAGCTCTTTTCAACACATCTAAAATGATTGAATTATTAGAACCACGTACCAATCTCCAAACACCATTAATTCAAACTGGCTTCACTCAGCCATAAAAAGTACCCACGCATGCTGTCATGGTGACAAAATTAAGTACAAGGTCTAAAGTATATTAGAATCACAAATTATCAATGCTTTCTCCTAATAGGATGCACAAGATTCTAATCAATTTAAAACACACCACAACCCTAAAGGTCCGGGAGAACACAACACAATTGATAAAGTAAGTTAAATAATCTGCGATGGTACGCTTTCATCAGTTGACGAATAGTCTCATAGTCATTATAGCATATTTTATGGGGATAGGCTAATAGCGTAACACGGCTTTTTTTGGGTACATGCATAAAAACACTTTCTTTGATGCATAAATACACTAATCACTAAAATAATGTACCAAAGAAAATTTGGCTTTAAAATGGAGATATAATCATAATAAACAGTCATGAACTTGCCAAGAATGCAGGTTAAGAGCATGCTGTATATTTACATAGGTTTTAAACAAGCAGCAAGCAAGAAAATAACAAGGCGACAACATGGCCTAAATGCATTATTTTCAAAGTTCATCCTAAGAAAATCCATAATTTTTAGAATTCAATCTAACAAAAATGCATTATTGATTATAATGCATTTAAAAGGGGCAAGACAAGCAGTTCCCTGATGATTTGGAGAGAGCTTGTTAATCATTCTCAAGGAACAAAAAATCGGATATATCGGATATCGGACGGTACCAACAAGATTTTTTCAACCGAAAGTTGGTTGGCTAAAAATTCGGCCAAAAATCGGTAAAATCGCTGATATTTTGGTGAAATATCGGAAATTTTCTACATTTTGGCAAAATATCGAGAGTATATCTCACATGCTCATGTGTTGGAGTTTCTGGAAAAATATCGGTAAATATTGGAGATATATCGGTAAATATTGGAGATCTATCGCTAAAATATCATAGATAAATCGACTATTTTGACTTAAATCAAAACTCAACGTTAGAATTAAAATCACAATGGTTTTTAATAATCCATGGCTATTTTGACTCTAAAAAATTCTATAAATACCCCTAAAATCATACAATTTATTAACAAACTCATCTATACACATCCAAGTTCTATTTGACTCTCAAATTATTTTTTCTTTGTAATTTATCTCAATATTTTGAAGATCTTGTTATGAATATTGTATTCATCAAGATCAGATCCCTTCATCAAACAACGTAATGGAGCCACATCGGTCTTCATTTTGATGAAATTAATTATTGTAATGTAATTGCTTGATAAATTAGAATAAATATCGTCTTCAACAAGTGTATATTTGCTTATTTATGTATTTTTTATAGTTCAACAAAGTATTTCTGTGAATTTCAAAGTATTTTTTTTATTTTTCACTTTACCGATATTTATGTAAAAATATCCAGCGATATTTTACCAATATATCCATAAAATCCGAGTACCGATATATCTATAATTATTGATATTTTGTTCCTTGGTTACCCCTGAAACTAAACTCAAAACTCGAATAAATTAATAAGAGAAGATAGTTCAAAGAAATTGGTATGCTACGATTTAAGATAAAATATGTGTCTACTCTTAGATTGATGGACTTTGTCAGCAAGAGCACCAGAGGCACCCTCAGAGGACCTAATTTCACTGTGTTAAATCCAATGGACCAAAGATTCAGATAGAAGAACCTTCCAACATATTGAAGCTTCTTACTTGAGGTTTAGTATGCTTATCGAATGTTTCTTCCTCCAAAAGTTCTGTGCCATCATCATGCCCTATATTCATTGATATATCCACATGGAATACAATTACAAAAATAAAAAATAAAAATACATAGAGAAAAAGAAAAGTGGAAAGCTCTTCGTTTTAACTCGACTTGTCTCGCATCAACCCATGTCATTTCAATAATATGATTTATCATTCATTCTTTTTTTACTTCTTTGTTTCACCGTTTTGCTTTCTTCTTTTAGTGGATATGTGTTCTAATTTTAACATCGTTGAGCGGTGAATTTTCCTTTGAAGCCTCATTCAACAAGGGCTCTTGACCATTCTCAGTAAGAACAACATCCTTTCTTTGTCCAGAACTTGAATTGTTTTATGCACAGATGTATTTTCATGAGAGGTATAATCTTCTCTCATGGGGCTATTATCTGGACAAGACTCGGATTCTGATGACAACATCCAGACTGAATGATTTCGTGCCTGTTCAACAAAGGAAATTCTTGCAATAAAAATCTATGTAAAGGTGACAGAGATCAAAAGTGTTTCAAAGAATTTTAAAGCCCTAAATGTAACGATAGTTACTTATAGTTGGATACAAAGAAACACTAGATCTTTCTAATCTGCGGATTGCTTATAGTAAACTAGAAGGCCAACCAAGATAATTGTAATAGTACAGCCTGAGTGCAGCAAGACAAAGAAGAGGTGAGCATCAAGGAGTTTAAATACTAAAATTTCATGCCATTTACTATGTTTCCCCAGAAAAAAGTGTGTCCATATACATTTGGATAATCACACAAGTGTGCTATTAACTTAAAATGTTAGCATGACAAAAAGAAACAATCAAATAGTTGAAGTTAACATTAATTATATCAAATGGCCTCATCAAGGATTTTAGTTTAGATGTTATTCATGTATGATACAGAGCACACAACTAGATCACGCCCATGGATATCTTCGGGACAAGTAGATAAGTAGTTGATGATTTTAGAAATCTCTTTGGGTGTAACATTTACTAACAATTGCTTGTTTTCATCATAAAATTAAGATGAGCCCACCACGGTAAATACCTAAATCCAGTTTCACTACTTTATGGCATTTTCCTCTATAGACATACTTTCTGCAAATTGAAGTTGAGTCTTTCTTACCATACAAGAGCATTTTTACAAAATAAATAAATAAAATATAATAAAACAAAACATAAGAAAAAAAAATTTTCTCCTCCAAAAAAATGGAAGAGAAGAAAGATATCTATAGTCAGCTACTCATGACGGTTGGACTTCGTGTAATTAAATTATTGTTCAGTTTGCTTCATTTAAAAGAAGTGATAACATAAGCTATTTTCAACTTAACCATTTCATAGCTCAAAAAAAAAATCAAAAAAATAAAACAAACCTAGGGTATAATTATTTTTTTTTTTGTATGAGTAAAAGTATTATTATATATTCAACAGAGCACCCTGTAAGCGTAAGCCTACATGATGCCCACTGATTTAGATATCATAATTGTTTTTCCTACTGCTGCATACCAATAGGTACGGGTATCTCGATTTTGCTTTTCATTTTGTTTACTTAGAACTAATAAACAAATTGATCTTATTTTCCCCAAACATGACGGTTAAATGTTTTCATGAATATGAATATTTCAGTCTGTTAAGCTTTCTTTTTTCTTTTTACCATTTCATAAAAGAAAAAATGGAAAAGAAAATATTCCCTGGGTTAGGCAATAAGGAGCACCTCTCATATTTAGATTGCTTCGGGAAGACGGTGTGATCAAGATAGAATAATTGATATCTACATCACAAATTTAAGATTGAAAACAATTGTGTGGCTGATATATAAGGGGATCCAAAGGCAATATTGAGGAGGAGATGACTTCATGAAACATTAGATAAGCAATCATGTAGCGAAACTTCTTACATTAGGCTCCCCATCAGATGGTTCTTCCATTGAAGCCTTCTCATGACCTTCATTCCCTTCATCACTTTCAATGAACTTTTAGAGTGCAACCTAATTACGAGTTGTACGACATTATCTTAAGCAATGTCTTTCAAATGAATTCTCTAGCAAAAAAACATAAAATTTATGTATTGACCTGCATATACCTTTTTTCTTTGCGGATTGCTTTTCTCTGCTTATTTATTTATTTATTTATTTTTGTAGATTTTGGATCTTTTGCTTTCAGCCTTTTACTTGACTTTACTTTTGGAGTTCCATTGAATGGAGAATCTACATCTTTACCCTCCCTTAAAGGGCTGTCTTCAGAGGAGAGTCGACTTGAAGATAACGCCAAAATGAATGAAAGCAGGTTCTGCTCAACAAATTAAATTTCTATCGAGCATACAATGAGGTATTTGTCAAAACTTAAGTTTGGTAGTAGTGCTTTTTAGAAGTGTTTCTAGACCTAAAAATACTTTTAGTTTTAAAGTTTGGTGATTTTAATATTAATTGTTAAAACAGTATTTGGTGAATGCGGTATCCAAAACAACATTGTATAATTTTTTGTGTTATGCTCATTCAATCAAAAGCATTATTAATCCTAGCATTGCATCGTATTTATTGTTATCTATGAATAATGAAGAAACTCTCCTCAAAATTAATACTACCTAATTATGTTGTAAGGAGGATTGTTTCGTAGAGTTGATTTTGGAAAGAACAATTTCTTATTGCAATAAAGGAAGGTACTTTCAAAAGCAAAATATTAGGTAGTGTATAAATTTACTAAAGATATTAGCTTAAATAAACCAAAAAAGAATATCGAAAAAATCTATGTCAATATTCTTTTGTGACTTGATATAACTAGTTTATATAAGAAATGGATCATTATGAAAAAATGAAAACTATAGAAGCATTATCTCACAAGAAAATGTTAAAGATTTAGAAATAGATCAACATGAACTTTTAAGACAGTACTTTTCAATCATCCCCATGTCACTGGATGATTGAATTATTTTTTTTCATTTCAAAACAAAATAATAAATTGTTCTTCATTTGCTGCCTTTGATTTATATATCCACAAAGTTTACAAGCATTGATAGATGTAAGATGTGCCTTCCCCATTGCTATCAGTCCTCTCCCTTTCTTCTTGGATTGTTGTTCGAAGTTTGTCTCGTGATTTTTCCTTTCACTCAAGGGTTCTCTCTACGTAAATATGGTGTTCTTCATTTTTGTATTTAGTTTCTAATACTGGTACTATTCACGTATACGACACTGTTCACATATATGGTACTATTCTTTTGACGTCAATAAACACTACTAGAGAGTAGTGTCAAAGCAATAGAATGATCATTCGCAATCTTTACAAGTGGTATTGTGAGCCTAGTTCTCTTAGTATGCTCTATGGTTGCAGCCATGACCGATCCTCCACATTGAAAAGACTTTGAGTTTACTATTACTCTCTAGGGATAGCCTATAAGGTTAAAGTTGAATAAAGATGATAGGGTGCAAAGCAATTTAGATTGAAAATTCTCAGTAACAAATAACTTTACCTCTACAGAGACGGATTAAAGACTCCGCTTATCCAAAGACAGAAATGTCTCAGGCAGGCGTTATTCGGGCAAATCCAAGATGCCAAAAACCATGAAAAAAGCCACCGAATGGGAAGAGATGGACAAGACAACCGCCAGTACAATACGACTCAACCTTTCAAATGAAGTACTAAACAACATCAATGTGGAAGACTGCATAATTGCAAAAGATATCTGGAAGAGACCGGAGGAATTGTACATGGCGAAGAACTTGTCAAACAAGTTATATTTAAAGGAGTTGTACAATCTGCGCATGTTGGAAAATACAGATGCACTACAACATTCGAGTAACTTTAATAGCCTTATCTCTCGACTGTTACAATTTAAAGTAGCTTTTGATGATGAAGATAAGACTATACTCTTATTGGCATCTCTACCTTCTTCAAATCTAATGACTACCCTGTTATATGGAAAGGACACTTTAAAATTTGAGCAGGTGTCAGGATCCTTATTGTCTTATAATAAGACAAGCAAAGTTGCCAGCAATGAGTCACAAGCATTGGTTACAAAAAATAGAGGTAGAAGCAAAGGCAGAATATCAAGACCGCAAAATGACATATCCAAAGGAAAGTTGAAATCAAGAGGCAAAGACTACGCTTGTTATCACTATGGAAAACAAGGTCACATGAAGAAAACTTGTCGCGTATGGAAGCATGAACAAAATCAAGGAAACCAGAGGAAGGAAGAGAACAAGAACACCTCTGCTCCCGTCACATGTAGTGATGAAGATGTTGTAGTTGTCGTTGAAGAATGCCTACATGTTGGTAAACTTATTGATTGAACGGGTGGCTGATATCCGGCTTGCATCATGCCATGTTACGTAAAATAGTGAATTGTTCAGCACATACAAAGCAGGAGAATTTGGGTGAGTAAATATAGGAAACACCACTAGGTCCAATATTGTAAGAATTTGAGATATTTGCATACAAACCAATGTAGGTTACCAGCTGATGCTGAGAGATGTGAGGCATGTTCCATATTTACGCCTCAACTTGATGTCCAGAATCATCTTAGATAAAGAAGGCTTCTGATAGGGCAAAAGCGTGATGTGTAAAATGTGTATGCCTATGTGCACAAGTGCACGCGTCGTATCAAGTAATATAGTGTACCTAAGTACGGATATCGATCCACGGAGAGAAGTACGTTGACTACTGAAATTGTTCTTATAATATTATCTGGACTTAAACTCTGAATTTCTATCCAACTAACGCGTGTGATTAAAAAAAAAAAAAAAAAATAAAGCCAAATTAACATGTAGAATTATTCAAGGCGGTAAAGACTAGGGATTCGCCTCTCTCGCCACTTTTGAGCGATTGTTATCTAGAGAGTTAATATTCACTTATTAATGATTTCACGACTGGGTGATCGTGGCCTATGAGATACCCTTCTCTGCTGCATATTCGCCTATCTCACCAATAGGGTTGGGTACATCTCTGCTCCGACCTGATACTTCGAAACGCTTAAATGTTCGAACCCTACTTGCCACTCTCAGAATTGGGATATCTTTATTTTTCAATTTAACCGAGGGTCGCTCTACTCAGATCCCTGGGAGTCCTTATCTCTCGATCTCGGATACCCAACAAGATCATGTCTATGTTGGCCAGACATCACCATGAATATGAACCATAAATATAGAGACGATCGATGCAAATCATAAATAAACAAAATTAAAATAAGTTTAAGCATTAATCCATTCAATTGTGATAGGGCTCAACCTAGAAATCGATCTAGAACATAGTAAAACTGAATATACGCATCATTATATAAATCATCAGTCATTTACGAGAAAAGAAAAATACAAAAACACTGTCTTTTCCAGTGATTCGGGTTGCTGCTCTCTGTTTTCCGCGCTCCCAGTCCGCACGTTCTTCAATGCCTTGAAATTAGGGTTCCATTTCTTTTTATGATTTTATGCGTAACGCGATGATGCCGCCACTGGGTCACTGCTGACTTTTCTCCTCGTTGATCAAAGGTCACAGACAGACGTGCCACGATGTTGAACGTCATGACGCTGATGCCGCTTTTCTCCTACTTCTTTTCAAATTCCAAATTGCCAAAACCAATTCCTCTTCACCCGTAATCTACAAAAAACTCTAGAAATCAGATCTTGGGCTACAATGCGCTTATTTAAATGTAAAATCAACTAAAAACATAGAGTGGACGCGGGTATAATATGAGTGTTTTAGGCACTCATCAGCTTCCAAAATTATTTTGGCAATGATAGATGGAAACTCGCCAAAGGAACGATGGTTGTTACAAGAGGAGAAGTTTGTTGTACATTATACAAGACCCTTAGGAAGATATGTAAAAATGGGTTTAATGTAGCTATAGATTCCTCACCAAATTTGTAGCACATGAGACTTAACCACATGAGTGAGAAGGGGCTACAAATTTTGGTAAAGAAGAAATCAATTTCCTTTGCCAAAGGTACACTCCTTAATCCTTGTGATTATTGTTTACTTGGAAAGAAACATAGAGTTTCATTTAGAAGCAAATCTACCAAGAAGTAAAAAATACTAGAACTTGTATATTCTGATGTTTGTGGTCCCATAGAAGTCGAAAGTCTTGGAGGATACAAATATTTTGTAACCTTCATTAATGATGCTTCAAGAAAAACATGGGTGTATTTGTTGAAATCAAAAGACTAGGTATTCCATAACTTTCAACAGTTTCATGCCATGGTGGAAAAAGAAATTAGGAAGCCCTTGAAGTGCCTTCATACAGATAACGGAGGTTAATACATTTCCTGTGAATTCAATGAATATTTCTCCAAACATGGATCTGTTATGAAGACGTCCAAGTATTCCATCAACACAATGGTGTAGCGTAAAGGATGAATGCATTCATCGTTGAGAAAGTCAAATACATGTTAAGAATTGCAAAGCTTCCTAAGTCCTTTTAGGGAGCAGTTGTGCTTATCTAATCAATAGAAGTCCTTCAGCTCCGCTCGAGTTTGATGTCCCAGAGAAGGTATGGACATGCAAAGAAATTTCTTATAACCATCTGAAGGTGTTTGGGTGTAAAGCATTTATACATGTACCAAAGGAGCAGAGTCGAAGCTAGATGACAAAGGCTTACCTTGCATTTTCATTGGATATGAAAATAGGGAGTTCGGCTACAAATTTTGGTACTCGAAGACGAGGAAAGTTATTAGAAGTAGAGATGTTGTCTTTCACGAAGATCAGACAATTAAATATTCTAACAATGAAGAGCAAAGAATGTAAAAGTTACTATGGATGTAAACTATTGATCCTCCTACACCACAGTAAAGAAGATGCTCAAAATGAGGGTGATATTCTAGAAGCAATACCTGATGATAGTGATGAAGAGAGCATACCATCATAGGAGCATAATGATAAGGGAAAGTAGGTTATAGGACAGTAGAATGAACAACCGTATCTTTAAAGATTAAATCGAGAGCACAAGCTAAGTACCAGATATCCATTCTTAGAATACATTTTGCTGATTGATGGGGGGCAGCCAGAGAGCTTTCAAGAAGCACAAACTCATAAAGATAAGGGTAGCTGGATGAAAGCCATGCAAGAAGAGATGGAATCCCTTTAGAAGAACAATACTTATGAGCTCATGAAATTACCTAAAGGTAGAAAAGCACTAAGGAACAAATAAAAGTCAGAGAAAATGGCAAAGGAAACAGAAATACAAAGCCCGCTTTAGCGAAGGCTCTGGGCTAGGAAGAAAGGTAATGATTTTGATGAAATTTCTCCCATTGCAAAATTTCATCAATCAGATCATCTTGGGGGCTGGGAAACTAACTGACCTCAAGATAGAGTAGTTAGATGTTAAAACTTCATTTCTCCATGGTGATTTGGAAGAAGAGATCTACTTGCAGCAGCCATAGAAGGGTTTGAAGTCAAAATGAAGGAAGACTTAGTTTGCAAATTAAAGAAAAAGCTCAGGGATGGGTCACAAGCTCCATGAAAATGGTACAAGAAGTTCGAATCATTCATGGTGGGTCATGGGTACTAAAGAACTATAGTAGACTACTGTCAGCCCCTCGACTAGATAACACGAGTCCCGTGCGGCATGAGGGCGCTGCCTTGGCCCCATGGCCCGCCTAAGGGAAAACGAGCAAGGCAAGGTTGGGAAAACATGTCGGAGGCACAAAGTTATGGAGCTAAGCACGCATGAGCCGAAGGCAAGCAAGTAATCCGGCCAGATGCACATTTGGTCAGTCACGCACTCATGGCTTAGAGGGGGCCTCGGGCGTGCACTCAGGCAACCGAATCAGCCAGAGAATGTCAAGAAAAGACGGGCAGAGCCTGGCTGCAAGTTTCCTAACTGAAAAGTAACAAGGATTCCGCGTACCAAGGAGTCCTAAGGCGGAAGCGACTCCTAGGCTGGCAGTGACTCTCAGGTGAAGGACTCCTACTCCTAGGCGGAAAGACTTATAAGCCGGCCGGACTCCTAGGCGCGGGAAGGTCTCAGCGGAAGACTTAGCGCATCGTACTTAAAGTGGGAGGATTCCTACTCGTGGTGGGAATTGTATCGTGGTATAGGAGTTTCATTCAATAGACTTAAAAGTGAAGGATTGTGCTGGCTTGTTGGATTGGAAGACTAGAGTTAGAGTAGGACTTTGGGGTCATATTTGTATCGATCGCCTCGAAAGATCTATATAAAGGGCCTGCAGGCCCACTCGTTAATTCATATGTTCGAGTCGATCCACAAAAGCATTGAGCCCCGAGTCAGGAGCTCAGAAATTGTTCTGTATTTTAGTAGCTAATAAAATACGACCGGGAGAGTGCCCCCGTAAGCCTTGTGTTCGAGACAATCGAGGCATCGAGAAGGATGGCCTGGGCCGGGTTCCTAGCACCGCACACTGAGCAGTATGATACTGGGTATCGTAGCTGAAGGATGGCCAACGCTGAGATGATTCGCTGATGCGCCCGCGTGAGCAAGTAGCAAGGATGAGGCCGAGGTAGGCACCCCAGTGTCCAGCCGACGCGTAGATAGGGGCACAAGAATCGGCGCGAACTCCACCCTTTCGACTCGTGACACCGATGTTGTCCCGCAATCCCGACTCACAACAAGTGAATCAATGGAGACCGAGAGAGCCGCTGAGAACGGATGGGGCTTAATCCATGACCGAATGTGCCATGACCGAGGAGTTCGAGGAGCGGATCGTATCTCTGAGGGGGAGATCGTGTCATTAAGCGCAGCAAGTGGCGTGCACGCCATCTCGCTGCATCCGCCCCGCAGCTGTGCGAGAGCCCGAGCCCAAGACTTTTGGTGGCGCGCGGAACGCAAAAGACTTGGAGAACTTCCTCTGGGACATGGAGCAATACTTCATCACTGCTCGAATACCGGTGGGTGAACAGGTAACGATAACCACTATGTATTTGATAGGTGATGCAAAGCTGTGGCGACCGTACTCCAGCGACGACGTCGCCGGGCCGCCGACCAAAGATCGAGAGCCGGAGATCTTTGAAAGGAACTAAAGATCGCCTACCTACAAACACAAAGATGGATGGCAGGGAATCCTCTAAAAACCGGCGGCACGGCCTGTAAATTTGTGAGATTTATGTAAAGAGTTGTAGCCTGCCGATCTGACATCAAGGACATGTCCAAGAGATGTCGCTCAACTTCATGTCCGGATCAAGCAGGATGGCCTAAACCGAATCGAGGAGGCAAGGTGTCCAAGACTTGCCCTCGTACCATGGCAAAGCAATGGACATTTATCCGACTACAGAGTGACTCCTCTTCCTCTACTCCCACCCAAAAGCGGGAAAGGCTACAAAGCAGCAGCCGAATCGAAGTCGATGAAAGCCTCCAAGAGCGAGGCAGCGGGTCGAAGCCAGGGCCGCCAGGATACGTTGTGCTAAAGCTCGGGGAGAAGGGACTTCCCTCACAAGCTACTGTGCCGTCGATGCTTTATCTCGCGATGGGCCACACGAGCGAGGGATTGCCTGAGGCGAAGGAGAAGCCTACTCTAATTTTTAGAGCTGAAGACGAGAAGATAGCGAGTAGAGGCTCTCAGCGTAAGAGCCAACCCTCTTCAAATGCTGAATGCGATGGGCCGAGGCGACTTTCACGCGAGGACTGAAGTATATGTTGAGTTGTCGGGATCGAGGGCGTAAAATTGTGGCATTGGTGACAAAAGGCAAACCCATAATTTTGTATCAACAAGGGAAGTTAATGCATCTGGCTTGAAGCTAGCTAAAGATGACAAATAGTTTCAAAGCCGTAACAGCCACACAAGAGACGATGGTACGTAAAAAAGAACACGGCAATTCGGGACGGGGATCGAAAGGTACGATAGACTTCCTTAGTGTTCCTTCGATGATTTTGACTTTATATTGGGCAACGATTTCTTTCAAAGAGCCAAGGTAGCCTTGTCACGCACTTGAATGGACCGTTGATCACGATGGCAGCACCCATAAGCCAGGGCTTCCAGATCGTTGCCGCCTAAGAGACTCTTCAGGAGAAGACCTTGTCCCGCCCGCAACTAGAGAAAGGCCTTAGGAAGTGTGAGCATATGTCGCGCAATGATCGGTGACTGCCGGGCCGGGCAAGTCGAGCGATGCCATACCACATCGAGGAGATTGGCTGATGTTACGCCTCTCCCGAAGTCGCTTCTACAAAGCCGCCACCGGAAGGCGTACGATCATCGATAGAGCTCGTGTTTGTGGTCGACCTCCCCGCCAAGCTCCTTATCGCTGAGTCCACCTGCAGCCAGAGAGCCGCAAAGCAACACCAGTCGGGCCGGATGCGTCCGCCCACTCCTCGGAAGCGCCGTGGCGAGCACCGGCGCCGCCAGGCGGCAAGATGGGACGCTCGGATGTGCTGGATTGGTCGCACCGACAAAGTCATCAAGAGTCAAGTATCCGGTTACCTGGCCGCGGAGCTATTCGGACGGACGAAAGCAAGGTCGGCGATCACCAAGCTAGACGGCGACGGATATCGCGCGCGCCGCGGGTCAGCGACGAAAAGACTACATGTGTAACCTGCATGGAAGTTTTGAATTTTAGTTATGCTTTGGTTTGACTTAATGCTCCCGCGAGCATTTTGTAACCTCATGAATGACGCCCATTCGACTTCCCTCGGATTCATTCGTGGTGGTATATTTCGACGACATAAAGGATCTACAAAAATTACTCTAGAAGATCACGCGGTACACCTCGAGATGGTGCTTTCTGACAGACCGAGGCGTAACTGGGGCTTGTATGTCAAGAAAGAGAAGTGTGAGTTTGCACAAACTGAGATCAAGTTTTTGGGTCATCTGATTTCAAAGTCCGAGATATGACGGATGGGTGCGAAGGTGGCGTGCACTGAGATCAGCCACCCGACCATGATGTAACCCGACGCTCCTGCCTAGCAAACTACTACACAGAGATTTATATCGGGCTATTCCAAGATAGCATGGTTTCCTCACAGACCTTTGAAAAAGAGAGAAGGGAATGATGCAGAGTGCCAAGCTGCCTTCCAGAAGCTCAAAGATGCGATCACCTCGTGATCCTAGCTTTTGAGACTATTCGACATGGAGTTGCCATTTGAAGTGCACACTGATGCGCTTCTGGACAGTGGCCCTAGTGGGGAGTGTCAAAAGTAAGAGGGGCATCCAAAGAGCCTTTGAGAGTCTAAGTTGAATACAAATGAGGAAAGGTAGTAGCTGCAAATACCATGAGAAAGAGACGATCATGTCATCCATTGCCTCGAGACTTGGAAGCAATTACTTGCTGGGAACTCAGACGTGAGTAGTGATCATTAATGTTGCCAACACCTTCTTCACAACTCGTAATAGCTACCGCTACAAAGCTCGATGGCAAAGGAGTTCTCGTCGACTCTCTGATTTCAAGGCGGTGCACAAGCTTCTGGCCGACACAACCAAGTGGCGATGCTTTATAGAAGGAAGTGGCAGTTATGTGGGATCGTTGAGCTCAAAGCAGACAGTATTTCAACAAATGAAGTTAGATCAGTTTCACAAGACTCCAACGATCGTGCCTTGGTAGAAAGCAGTGAGAGATGGCACTCACGATACGACACTGCCTCCTCGAGAGAATGAGTTGCTTTACTCGTGAGGAGGTGCTTATATGCAGCCTCGAGCAAGCCGAGACAGAGTCACTGGCGGAGACACATGATACGAGATGGGCCGGTCACCCAGAGAGGAAAGAACTTTATAATCGCCTCGGCAGCAAATCTTTCACTGCCTAAGACGAAGGAAGACGCAAGCATATGTTTGGAGGACATGCCATGTTTGTTGCTGGATAAGACTGAAATAAGCATAGTTGGATTGTTACAAATTTCATCTATTCCGTGAGGCCATGGCAAAGGTGTATCAATGGACTCTCTATCACAAGGTTTCCAAAAGTGAGGGCTTGATCACAGGTGGCGGTAGATGTGTTCTCCAAGTACGCCGTCTCATCCCAAACTCCCGAGCGAGTGTCTGAATAAGAGCAAGAAGCCACAGATTCTTCAAAGAATGTTGTGAAACATTTTGGGATGCCTGAAGACATAGTAAGCGATCGAGATACGCGCGATGTGCAGTGCTGGGCTTCGAGCTGCCCAAGACAAGGTGTCGTAAGTTTCGATCGCGAATCACCTCGCATCATGGGTCGGGAAGGTGGAGAGAGTGAACAAAATGGGAAGGAGTGGCTGGCGCCCGTGACAGCCTCGTAAAAATTGGTTGGAACTCTAGAGCCAAGCGCCTACTTGTCCTACAACTGGCAATGGGTTCAAACTTTACGTATGAGCCCTTTCGAGGCAGCACCATCTCCCGCCACGTACGCTCGGACGATCGGCCATCGAAAGCAACCCGAAGTGGCAGGAGCCCAACAAGGCAGACAAGCTCTGCAAAGTCTCAAGATTTGCTTGATGAAGCCGCAGATGCCCATGTATGCGTTAGACTACGAAGAAGTACGCGACAGAGGCGTGAGACCTCCACTCCGAGCAAGGAGATGGTCTCCTCGTTTAGTTAACTCCTAAGATCTGGAAAAGATCAGAATAAGGCTTCGTAGAGGGTTGATTCCGAAATATGATGGACCTTTCTAGTTGTGGAAGCGATAGTGAACGTGGCCTACAAACCAAGCTACTGCAGGTCAAGCTTCACCCGACATTCCATGTAAGCTTCCTGAAGCCTTATCACAGTGATCCTAGTCCCGACAGATGGCAGTTTTAACCCGCCTATGGTTAGAGTCGGTTCAAGAAAGAGATTGCAAGCATCCTACGTGATAAAGACGGGAACCTGAAGAACAAGTGGACCAATACTTGATTCATCGGAAGGGACGCCTGGCCGCACGAGGCAAGTCGGGAAAAGGTGCTACATTATGGCAGCTTGAAGATCGATCTCGAGTATGCGCGGGTCAAGTCAATCTAGACGCGAATAATTTCGGGGGGGAGTTTGTCAGCCCTCGACTAGATAACACGCAGTCCCGTGCGGTACGAGGGAAATCGCCCTACGGCCCGCCTAAGGGAAACGGCGCGCAAGGCCGAAAACATGTGTCCGGCCAAGACAGCATGAGTTGGCACGCACATGAGCGGGAGCCGGGCACGCATTACGAGCCGGCGCGCTAATCCGCTGGGACGCCGCGCATGAAAGGGTCGGTCACGCACTCATGGCTGAGGGGGCCTGGGCGAGGGCACTAAGGCAAACCCGGACCTGGTGGGGAGAATGTCAGCAAAGATGGGGCGTGAGAGCCTCGGCGGCAAGTTTCTCGAACCAGTGCAACAAGGATTCCTACAGCCCCAAGGAGTCCTATGTGAAGGACTCCTAGGCTGCAGATCTCCTCGTAGCCGACTCCTACCCCAGCGGAAAGACTCCTGCCGGCCGGACTCCTAGGCTGAAGGTCTCTCAAAGTGAAGACTCCTAGGTAGCGCACGTAATTCTAGGCGTGGAGGACTCCTACCGTGTGGTGGAATCAGGGTGGCCGTGCATGCGAGTTTCATTCAAACAGACTCCTGCTAAGGGAAGGATCAGGCTCGGCTCACTGGATTGAAGACTAGAGCAGAGGACTCTTAGTCATATCTACAGATCGGATCGCCTCGAGCATCCTATATAAAGGGCCCCGCGTGCCCACTTGGTTAATTCATATATATTCTGGAGTTGGATCCACAGTGCCATCGAGCCCCGTTACGGGAGCCTCATAAATTGTCTTGCATTTTAGTAGCTAATAAAATACGAGTCAGAGAGCCCTGCAGTTCTGTGTCCGAGAGCATGCGTGAGTGCATTGAGAAGGCTGGCCTAGCGGGTTCCTAGGTGCCGTACACGAGCAAAAAGAAGGCGTGTGACAACTACCATGTCTACTTCAAATGATTTCCTGGTGAGAAAGCCATTATCCCGCTATTACATGTGCAGACACACGGTAGTCTACAACCCAATTAGTGAAGAGAGGTCAACAGGTCCCACAGGTGGACTCCCAGCCGGGCAAACTTCTTTTGCGGCCGGAGGCTGAGACACAGGTGGATAGAAGAGACTGTGGCTACTATAGTAGATGCATACTCTGAAATATTCACAAAGAGATAACCACTGTAACCCACTTCCTGTGTGGCACTGGCTTCTAAACTCAACAAGAGGTCTTACCCTTCTACAGAAGAAGAAAACAAGAAAATGGCTGCCATTCCATATTCGTCAGCTGTAGGAAGTCTCATGTATGCTATGGTATGTACAAGGCCAGACATTGCTCATGTGGTAGGGGTAGTGAGCAGATTTTTGGAAAATCCCAGCAAAAAGCATTGGGAAGCAATAAAGTAGATCTTTAAATATCTAAGGGGAACTTCCAAACTTTGTTTAAGTTTTATAAAAGGAAAATCAGTTCTTGAAGGCTACACAGATGCAAATATGGAAAGTGAACTTGATGGTAGAAAATCTACATCTGGTTATTTGTTTACTTTTGTAGGGGGAGCCATATCATGGCAATCCAAGTTGCAAAAATGTGTGGCTTTATCCACAATGGAGGTTGAGTATATAGCTACCACCGAATATGGAAAAGAGATAGTATGGAAAAATAATTTTTTCAAAGAATTGGATATGCAACAAGATAAGTATGTGGTATATTGAGACAACCAAAGTGCAATAGACTTGAGCAAGAATGCCACCTATCACTCCAGGACAAAGCATATCGAAGTCAGATATCATTTGATTCGTGATGCTATAGAACTAAAACGATTCCAATTGAAGAAGATCCACACAGGTAAGAATGCAGCTAACATGATGACGAAAGTTGTTCCAAGGCTTGGAGTTATGTTCCAAGTTCTCTGGCATAGGATCCCACTAAGGATCCAAGGTGACTTCTACCTTCAGTCGCATGCATGGGTTTGGAGGGGGAGATTTGATGGGGTCCATACCCAACATGATGGTGTCTCCCATAATTTGATGGGCTAGCATTCTTTTTTCTTTCTTTTGTTTTGTTTTTCCTCCCCACTTGCATGCCTGCTTGCATGCCCACTTTCCTTTTCTTTGCCTATAAATTGAGGGCAAAGGCTTTGAGAAATTATATCTCTCATTTGTGAAAGAAGGAGAAGAAGGAGAGAGTGCGAAGAGAAAGAAAAAGAGAAAAAGACTCAATTGAGAAAGTTGCTCAAAATTGAGTAATTTCCACACCAAGGGGAGTGTTAGGTTATCTCTTTTTCTTGAGTATACCTAAGATTAGTATATTCTTGGGAGGAGTTGTATTATATACCACTTTGTGATAGTGAAGAATTGTTAGGAATTTGTCCCATGGTTTTTCCTTCACCTTGAAGGGTTTTCCATGTAAAATATGGTATTCTTCATTTTTGTATTTATTTTCTTGTACTGGCACTATTCACTTATACGAGTACTATTCATGTATATGGTATTGTTCACATATATGGTACTATCGTCAACAAACACTACTAGAGAGTAATGTCAGAGCAATAGAAGCCGATCATTCGGGCACCCTACACTTGCCTCCTTCAAGAAACACCGATCGCATCTCCCATTCCATTCGGGTATCTTGAGATTCAATAAAACATATGGCCCAATTCTCAACATTAAAGCCATGTACTCTGTCATTTTACTGTCTCTTTCATCTCCTAAAACCAAATACGTATCCATGATATGATTTCCATTACTCGCTCAGATAAAAATGTCTTCACAAAATAATGAAGAGTAAGACCATCCTGAAAGATGTCATACATGAGCAAGATTTTAGCCAAAATAGTACTCCACCTAACTTTGAGGGTATTTACCATGGAAGCTTATTGTTTTGAAGCGACCAACATGCGTGCATTTATGTTAGATACAAATAGTGTATCTATCATATATTCACATATAAGGACTACACTTGTGTGGAAAATTTTAAACTCCTCACGTGCGGTGAAGTAGTAGATTGTATCGAGATTCCAAGTGATGTCATGTTCACAAAATTTGACCCAAAATCCTTCGTTGTATTTGGTTCCCGAAAATCATTTTCTTATATTTTGTTATTTAATTAAAATTTTCAAAGAAAATCAAATATTAATCAAATTATTTGAATTAAGTTGAGTGCAGTTTATTAAATTAAGGAAAGAAGACCTAAGAATTCTTTAAGGGATGGAACGTACCATTGAGGTTGTCATTCTAAAAGACTCAATTATAAGTTGTGACAGGCTGCTAGATTTTATGGGTTTCCCTGCATAATTGTTGTTGTAAATTGTAATTTAATAGTATTACATAGTTTAATCGGTTAAGTGGAGATGGTCTTTCTTCTCGAGAGTAACAGCCATTTACACAAATAAAGTATCAACGGTTTATAATTAAAGGAGCAGACTGCATGCCCAGATAATGAGTAGGAGCTAGTACTTTCATGAGTGCCGGGTCATCCACACTGCATGCAATGTCATTGGACGTGGACGTGGATGTGGACATGGACATGAACGTCCACACACTATAAGTTCTTATCTTCTTGACTTTTGGCCGTGTAGATTGGGTTTGCTTCATGGAAAATAACAATGATCTAGATAATGTCCACCAAGGGAAACCATGTGCAACGTTTATCAATCTCTAAACAATATTTTATACAATGGAGGTATCGTTTGTTTAAAAATAGTGTGACAATTAGGCAAGTTTAGAATTTTTATTTCAGTGGGGGCACATAATAAAAAAAAATTCTAATATTTTTAATTATAAGTACAAAGAAAATTTAAGAGTTGGTGGGGCAAATGCCCCAATGGGCATATGTTACGGATCCAATTAATGTTATGGAGGATATATATATATATATATATATATATATATATATATATATATATATATATATATATATATATATATATATATATATATATATATATATATATATATATATATATATATGTTCATCCATTGTTTTCATTAATTTTATGATTTAAGTTCAAGTCATTTGTGTGTAGAAATTCTACAAATGCCCATGCCTTACGCAAAAGGAAACTAGAGAGACTTGGCATATGAAGTGTGTCCCACATTAATTATGGAAAGCAACAAAATTTTAGAACCCATTATCAAGTACTTGAATTGTGAAATAAACCAGCAAGAAGTACTAATCACTCTGTATAAATAAGAATTGTACACTTAATAATGTTCTGAAATTAACGGTCCAGTGGAGTATGAAGGCCTTTAAGGCTCTTCTTTTTTTTCTTCAGACATTAAATGCATGCTGCGCGATCCATTCTACACACCTGTCACTTACCCTGAAGTACAAAGAATTAATCTACTTTATACGATTGTTTTCTTCAAAGATTAATCAAATTCAATATCCATCATTGATGTTTTCCGAAACGATACTTCTTGAATTCTGTCGTATCAAAACAGATTGCAATGCGCCGCATGTCAACCAGTCGCCGATTTAAACTATTCTGCAGACCGTGATCCTCTCACCATATTAACTACCCTTCTCAGAATAATCAAACACAAATCATTATTACGCTGATCAAGATATATTAACGCCATGTTGTTGAAAATGAGCAATAATTTCTTTTTGAAGGAAAGATCCCTACCAATCTCACAAATTACTCCGAGCTTAGGGAACTTAATCTAATTGACAACAAGCTTGAAGGCAAAATCCTAGAAGAACTTGGCTCCCTCTCAAAATTGACAACTCTAGGTCTTAGTAGTAACAATCTCACAGGAAAGATCCCAGCTTCACTCGGGAACCTCTCATCTCTCACTAAATTGTCAATAGGCGGAAACAATCTGGAAGGAAGCATTCCTGAGGAGCTTGATAGAACAAGTTTAGACTTTATTCAATTAGGTTTCAACAAATTTTTACTGTGTACGATTCCTTCTTCTTCTCAGATAATTCTCAAACATAAGTATTTCTACTTGAGCTAACTAAATTTTGTGGGAAGTCTCAAACAGGGATTCAAGGTGTTGCCTTCTCATCTCGCATAACTAGTTCTCGGCAGAAACCGATTCACGTGGCCTGCTCTCGCTTCATTATTTAATGCTTCAATGCTTGAGTCTATCGTTCTCCCTAATACCAGTTTCACTGGGCTAGTACCACAAAATTTGGGAAGGCTGCAAAACCTTCGAGTCATAAACATGGCCATAAATCAGTTGGGTTCCTCCATAGGAGATGATTTAAGCTTCATTGATTCTCTAGCAAACTGCACTCGATTATAAACAATGATTTTTTGCCACAATTTTCTCAAAGGCCCTTTAGTTAGCACAATAGCTAATTTCACGACCCAACTTTCATCAATAAATCTGGGAATGAACCAGATTCATGGAAAAATTCCTTCGGGCATAGAGAATCTTGTAAACCTAACATACCTTGACTTGGTTATGAATCACCTCACCAAGAAAGCATTCCTCCCAACATCGATGTGCTTCATAAAGTGTGGCATTAGGGTTTTGCTTGAAACAGACTGAGGAATACCTTCCTCTAATCGGTAACTTAACCTTTGTTATTCAATCTTGATTTAAGCAGCAAATAACTCATGGGATGTACCTTATAGTCTAGCAAACGCCAAAATATAGTATATCCGATCTTTCTAACAACAACCTCAATGGTT